>CAUYRT010037497.1:0-23698 GCA_963574885.1 Lepilemur ruficaudatus
AGCGATCCACCCGCCTCAGCCTCCCAGAGTGCTAGGATTACAGGTGTGAGCCACCGTGCCCGGCATTAAATCTTACTTATTTCTAATATACCCAGAGATGAAGTCTCAAACTTCATGAGCCTAAAACTTAACTCTTAATTCTTCCCCCAAATCCTGCTCTACCCAGTCTTTCTCATCTCAGTTGCTTTCTTTTCATATCACACATCCAATCATTTGGGAAATCATGTTGGTTTATAAAATAATCTGTACAAAATCCTTCAATTAACTGGCTTGTTTGCTATCCAAGTTACACATACTCTCTGAGTAACTGGCAACTAACTCATTTCCTACCGACATTCCAGGCTGCTTCTAAATACATTCTGGATTACAGCTTCCTCCACTGGGTTCTATTCCTGCAAACACTCTCCCCCTCTTTATGTTATGCAAAAATAATCAGAGTATTCTCCCAACCTTCCTGCATTCTCTTCATTTTTAGGGATTTATGTTATTTTTATTTTTTGACTATCATTTCAACAGAAGGGAGAATAAGGAGTAGACAAACAGAAATATGTCTGCGGATTCTACTCTCTTGAACCAGAAGCCCTATGTTATCAGTAAGGCCTCTCGTACTCTAAAATCCTTCTGTTCTTTGATTTTTTTCATGATGACAACTAATAATATGAGTAGATTAGATTTAGTTTTTAATATGTACCTTGAACTTTATTCACCTCAGTTTCAAAACAGAAGCTTCTTTCTACAAGTTTTATTCTCTAAGATTATTTTTAGAAAATTAGTTTTTGTGTTCTAATTTAGCACACAATAGGTGGCATAAACATTGGTCTATTCAGCAGTCTTCCTGACTCTGGGAATGGGTTTTTTGGGTTTTTGGTTTTGGTTTTTATTACAAAATCTGACACTACAAACAGCCTTTAAGGACAATACCTTTTTCAATATTGTCCTTTTATCTTTGACTCATATACTTGTTTTTAAGAAAGAGTTTAGTCACTAGATTTGAATTACCGAAAAAAAAAATCCAACAATCTTTGCTACATGATTTTTTAATAGACTGATTAAAGTTTGTCAGTACTCTGAGCAAAATGACTGAATATATTACATGAGTAATAAAGGAGAGAAAGAACAAAAGCAAACAATGACATATTAATGAGTAATCTATTATAAAAGAGTCATGTCTGGAATGAATAGAAAGAGCTAAAGGACAACTCCTAAATAGAATAAGACATAGTCTCTTTTCACATGGAAGTGATAAATTTGAATAAAATATTTCAATATTCACATAAACAGGATGAGAATTTCAGTCTCTGAATAATCCCAGTAACAAAGTGCAAATTCAATGGAATTAAATAGATTTTCATAACAGAAAATTTTTAGAACTATTTAGAGCAGGAGACATGAGAAATATACCCTTACTTTTGTGAGCTAAAAGAGAAATTGCTGTTTTAACAATAAAGCTGGCTCTGAAATCTTGTTTAGTGGGTTGTTATAAATGTCCCTCAGAGGAAAATCTCAAGTGCTATTGATACCTCAGAAATACCATCAGTGAATATTTTTATCTGGAGTGAAAAAAAATTTCTTGAGTTTCTTAAAGACAAGAAAAAGTTACCTGTAGTGACTCTATTGATTTTTAAAACAATCAAGTTGTACAGTGAGTTCTCCAATTATGAGAAGGATGATACAATAGGGCATTACAGTTTAGTTTTCAATTCATTATCATTCGAAACCTTGGAATTTTGTTGTATATCTTTGCATTCATTTTCTTTCTCTGTGACTTTTGTCTGTACAAGCTCAGTTCCTGAAGAGGCATTTTCGCCAGGTAGTTGACGATTCCTCAAAAGAAATAGGACTAAAAAGGCTGCAGGAAAGCTTAATCCTCTCAGTGCTGCTGGCAATCCAAGGTAAATGCGGCTATTTAAAAAAATAAAATGTTAAAACATATTAAATCTTACATAGACAGTATGGTTAGTACAAACTAATTTTATATATCTTTATCAGATTTTATTCCCGTAAGGATAATAGCAGCTAACTAACTGTATTGCATGTCAATCTTATATCAGTAACTTTGCTGAATTCTCTTATTAATTCCAATGTTTGTTAAAATATTTGGGTTTTATTTCCCATTGAGAAAAATCCAAATTTATTTTCATCTTTTCTAATCTTTTGTTATTGTTTTTGTTATTTTTTAATTGAATAGGACCTCTACCTTAAATCTAATACTGACAATGATAGCAGTTTTATTCCAGAATAAGAATAAGAATGCTCCCAAAGAATCACCACTAGTCATGGTAGACAGTCTTGTGGATGTTTTTAGTTAAACTTTGTCAGGTTAAGGAAATTCTCCTTTTCTATTCTGAGTTTGTCCAAAGTTTTAATCATAAATGTATACAGTATCACCAAATCACTTTTCTGTATGTAGTTGGTGGAAAATCCAAGATTTTCCCACCTTTATTGTGTTCATAGGGTGTATAACAGCAGTAGATTTTTCTGATGTTGAACCATTCATGTATGCTAAAAATGAACCCTAATAATTTTTATAGATTATTAGATTCAATTTGTTAATTTTATGTAGGATTTTTGCGTGTATATTTGTAAGATCAACCTATAATATTTTTTTCTTCTATGTCCAGTGTGAACATTAAGATTGTACTAGCTTTGAAAAATGAGTTGAGAAATTTTCCCCTTTCACATTTCTTGGAATAACTTGCATAATGTAGGAATCATCAATTCATTGTAAGTTTGATAAAACTTGCCTTAAAAACATCCACATTTGGCACCTTTAGGAAATGGGCTTTTTTGACAGATTCACATATTTAGATAGTTATGAATATGTTCAAGTTTCCTATATATTTATAGTAAAATTTGGTTATATATATATTTGTCTAAAAAATTCTCTATTTAATGTTTCCAAATGCTTATATCTGAAATCTGTACAGAAGTATTACAAGTATCTGTATTTATATTCCCTTTTTCATTCTTAATAGTGTCTATTTGTGCCTCTTCTATTTCTTTATTTGCCTTTCCAGACTACTGTTATTATTATTGTGTTTTCATATTTTCAAAAGCATAGCTTTTCATATATGGTATCAACACTTTGGATTTTTTTAAAACTTTTTTATTTTTATTTCTTTAGATGAGATGCTTTCATCATCCAAATTTATTAAAAACATTGGATATTAGATAAAATCATAAAAATAAGTGAAACTATAATTTTTCTATATGACAAAGTTTAAAGAGACAAAGATTTCAAAAGATTATGAAGGAAAAACAGGTGCGATACAAAACCCATCTAATGTATAAATAAAATCCTGGGATATCATATCTATATATGACATCTCTATCTCTCTATATCTAATTTTAGCCAAAAGAAATCCCCTTGGGACTCAGTCTTATTAATGATTTCTTTTTTAGTGGCCTAGGTCCTGGTGTTTGGGTTAACAAATATCTAAATACCGGCACTTCTATCAGATCACCCTTGCACAATTTGGTGATTCAACCTTCTGCATCCTCCCTTGTTTTTGTCTGTATTTAACAGTCATTTGTGGAACAAGTGTGTTGAGATCTCCCATTCTGATTTCAGATTTCTTCTTGTAATTTACAAAATTTTTGTTTTATATATTTGAGATTGTGTTGATAGATTTACATAGGTTCATAATGGCTATATATTCTTGGTAAAGTGTTTCATTTATCAGTAAGTAGTAGTTCTCTTTAACTCTCTTAATCCTTTCCCTTTAAATTATATTTTTTCTCACAGTCATTAATATAACTATAGAAGTTGATTTAGTATATGTCTGGTATGTCTTCTCTAACCTTTATCTTCAATCTTTCTTTTCTTTTCTTTTAATTTTTCTCATATTTGGTCTGTCTCCTATAAACAACATATAGTTAGAATTTTTGAGAAGTCCAATATGAAAACCACTGTCGTGTAAGAAAGAAGCAAGTTCTATCTGTTTACATTTATTGGGAAACCACTTAGGTTTATTTTTTCATCTTATTTTGTGTGTTTTAATTTTCTGATTTCTTATGTCCACTAAATTTTCCATAATCAGTTTCTCCCCTCTCTTAGGATGAAATAAATGTAAGTGATCATCCTTATATTTTTGGCAAAATTTAAAGGTAATCAGTAATTTTGTTCTCAAGAATTATTAGAGTCTGAGATTATACTTGACTTGTAAATTAACAGGTTAGTCTGCCACGGTTTCATGGATGCTGGCAGAAATTACCAGGCTCCTGGGTTAGAGACAAAGGATTTTTTTCTCACAGCACAGCAGTCAGCATCAGCTTCATATTCAGATTGGTTTTCCCTACCTTCCAAGTCCCAAAGTGGTGACACAGAGGAAGACACAGGTAAATGTTGTGCACACAGCAGGTTTGGGTTACAACTAAGAAATCCTGAATTTAGGAAATCCCAATCTTTTAAATGGGCTGCAAGAAAATCTGCCCAGCATTTGCCCCAGAGGGAGACATTTTCTTATCATCTTGGACAACAAACTAATTGCACTCTGTTTTAGAGGGAGACACTATCTATATCTAAATCTACCAAGGTTTCAACATCCTTAAAAAAATAGTCAAGAACAAAAGCTGTCAGGGACTCAGCTAACAAGGTATGCAGAAATGTGGGCATCCACAGAGAATGGTCTACCAATAATATCTACCCCTCGCTTCTGTAATATCTTAGCTTCTGGTAAATTATCTTACAAATACACCACTTCATGGGCCTGTTTCATTAATCTAACAGAAAATGGCACCGAATCTATTTAATGTGTCTCAAACAGCATTTGATTAAGGCTGCTATCAACAGGAATCCAAGCAGCATGATGAAGCCAACCTCCAACAGTGACCCTTGAGGTTCCTTAACTGTAGTGCAAACCCACTGCATGTACAGCACGTGCCTGAGCCCGTCTCCACATCGCACTTATGGGACTTTGTAAGAAAAAGGAACAGGTGCGAACATAAATCTCATGCTGTCCGCTCTCCTCACAGTTCTTGGCATATATCCTTTTGCTGGTCAAGATGAAGATCTTAGAATGCTTTAAACAATGCTAAATTATTATTATTATTATTATTTTAGTAAATAGAAGAGTTTTCTTATTGCCCCATCATGAGAAATTAATACAAATTGAAACAAAGTTCAAATTTCCAAATGTAAAAGGACATGCAAACAACAAAGCACAATGAAAGAGTTTTGTTCAAAATCATGTCTATATTAACCAAAAATAAAGCATTAAGAAACATGAAGAATATTGTTTCAGCAAGAGTCATTGAAGGAGAACAAATATTTTGGAGATGAGAGATGGGTGGTGAGAGGAAGTGAGGCTTCAGACTAGGGAGATGATGCAATGACATGGGATGGAACAAGGAGGCTTTGGAGAGCAACGCAATTTGGATAGGTGGCTTATGCACAGCTATTACCTTCTACCATGTGTTGATTGCTAACAATTTAGAAAACAGCATTTTCAAAGGCTGGGTTAGGGAAGCCATTCATGCTAATATGTATCAAGCACTTTAGAAATAATGTTAAAATTCTAACATGTAAACAAGAAATGGAAATATAACATCAGTATCTATTCTGAAAATAAAGCCAAAAGTATTCCTGTCACTTGACAAAGAAAATGTTTGCTCTGAATGGTGCCATTTTATGCATAGTCTGTGCTTAGAAAAGAATGCTAAAAAAATTATTATGTTTACCTGAAGTTGGTGGAATCATACATCCTGCAAGCCCCTGGCTTACCACATTTCAAATTTCCCCAATGTAAACATGTGGAGTCCACTAAAGCTCCAAAATAGATAGGTGCAGGAATGCCAGCTACAAGTAAGAGAGAAAGAAAAATCTATTAACAATGTCAGAATCAAGATACATTGTTTTATTTGGAAATATTACAATTTTTTCTGTTTGTACAACAAAGTTTAACAAAATATAAACCTAATGCTCTGAATTTGATTTTTAGAAATTATGTCACTTTTATGGTAAAGTTTCTAAATTACAAAGTATAAGTAATCTGAAGAATAAAATCAAATTACAGATCCTGAACTTTATATATTTTCTGAAATGTTTGGGGCCAATTTGTGGACATTTCAACAAAGCATTTCCTGTTCTTTTTTTTTTTTTTCAATTCTTCTAATAGTCAAAAAATGTAATTAAGGTCAGATAGGACCTGTTTAAAGGAAGTTCTCCATCTCTTCATGTACTTCATTGTTGCAATAATTACAAAGTGATGTTTATAAGCAGAAGAAATATAGACTGTTATTTTGAGAGAATTATTTCATTTACTTATCATTTGATACTGGTTTGATAGGATGTTACGAAAAATAACTATTTTTACCGAATACTCTTGTGCTAAATGCATGTACTCCCACACCAAGAGACTTCTCTTCAGACTTCATACACCTAAAAAATAAATAAATTTATAAATAAAAGAAAAACAAAGATTTAAAAACTACCATAGTTTCTTAAAAGGGCTGTTTGTATGCTAGTAACACACACTGAGCAATTAAAAATTTTCCTTGTTAGTTATTTATGTGAACAAGGGTTCTCAGCTCTTACATCTATAAAAACTGAAAAGAGGAACAGCATTGATGCTAAGTGCCTCTCATTCAGAAAATAGGTGACATTTACATGTTTGCCTATGGATATGTGAACTAATTGAAAAATGCCTCATCCAATATGATTACGTCATAATTTTTTAATAAGCTTTTATTTTTTAAATTTAATTATTATTTGTCAAAGTTTATAACATGTATTTTGCTTAATTGTATACTGCTAAAACCTGTAACATACGATTTTTCTTGCAGAGAAAAATGAAAAGGTAACGAATAAACATCTCTTAAACATTAAAAAAAAAATTTACTTGTATGCTCAGCTCTTGGTTATTCAGGACCTGATTATCCAGTCTATAGCCCACACAGGGACCCCATTTCTGGTGATTGGCATTTTACCCATCACTTTTTGCTCATTCAATTCTACCAGAAATTTAGCAAAGAAGAAAATATTTCAAATCATCCCAATTCTATCCCAGTATCCTCCTCCTGACAGCAGTAGTTCTTGATTCTCATGGTTAAACCTTAAGCCTAAAAAGCAAGAACAATGCCGCCCTAGCTGTATTCAGATTATTTGTAGCAACAAAATATAGAAAAGCTAAGAATTTACATGAGTAAATGTAAGGAGGAAAGGAAGAAAGAATAAAAATTTTCAAAATAAAGTGACGAAAAAAAGTCCTAACCAAATCTAGTTTAAGTGATTTGGTTGAATTTCAAGAGTTGCACAGAGCTTCTGCCATTCTCTTCAAAAATCCCCCCATCTTTTCACCGGTGCCTGAAATTCCTATAAGAGAAAATGAAGAACATAATCCCCCAGTGGTGCTTTTTGGTGTCCCACTCACTCCGGCATCAGCACGGCTACCTTAAGAAAAATTCACCTTAAGGACTCCTCTGTGCTCTCTTCCCTTCCATGATTAGTTCAAAGTTGAAAAAATAAAAGCAATTTTATTCACAAAAGGAAAAGGATACAGTACATTTTTAGAAAACACTACATTTTATTGGTAATGTCTTGGTACAAGTATTTTACTAAATAGAATTCTACGACCTCATAAGGCAAGACAGAGTTGATCCAGACACTGTCTTTCTGATGGCAAGGTTATTTAGACAACATCAATAATTTCACTCAGAAGGAAACAAAAAAGCCAGGAGGCCTAGCATGACCCTCTTGATCACCTGATGTCCTTTTTTATTTTTTTAACTTTTAACTATTATGAGTACATGATAGCGTATATATTCGTTAGCACAATAAAGTGACTATAATTAACCTGATTTCCTTTTAATCAGAAAATGGGGCATTTAAATTTTATTTAAAAATGTTTTTTTCTCCTCTGATTCTCTTTAACATAGTACTTTATAATCTCACAGAAGCATGAGATTTTAATAGCTCACAGATTATAAGCAGTTTAAGTTGTTCTCCAGCATTTATCATTACTTGGCATTGATAAGAACATCAATTTCCAGAATTTAGGAATAAAAAGAAAAATTATAATGTAAGTTATAAAGAAAATGCTGACAGAAATTCAATACTTATTTAAAAATAGCAAGCAAACATAGATGTTGCATCCCTCCACCATTATGGTAGGATCCCAGGGAGAATCCACAATAATAGAGAAAAATTTATCTACCAAAATCCAGGTGTTAAACTCTACAATATGATCTTGGCAAGAGATAGGGGAGAAGAGCAGATACATGAAGAAAAATGAGAGCATAATTAAGTAATTTTCTAATCAGGGAGTAGATATTAATACTAAAAAGTTTTTAAATTGATAAGCAAAACATAAATGTAGTTAAGAATCTCAACAATCAGGTTAACCTTTTGGGAAAATATAGCTTTCGAAGCAGCAGAAGAAACCCCAATCTACAGAATGGAAAGAAAAAAAAAAGCCCTACCACAATAATTACAAAAAATTCAAATCGGTTAGGCACATGAATCTCAGGTTAGAAAATCTGATCTCACAAGTCATCTATGAAGGGAAGTGGAAGATTAAAGATAAAGGGAAGGAAAAAGATATAACATGCATGTTACGAACCATAACAAAGTTAGAACTGCAACTCTAATAAGAAATAAAATGGAATTCCCTAAAAGAAAATACTAAAAGATAAAGAGTAACAGTGTTAGTAATAATGAAAGTATAATAATCAAAATAAATAATTTAAGTGTTAAACTCAAACAGTTGACTAAAAAACAACAAAGCAAATTCAAAAGAAACAAAAAAAGACATAATACAGAATAGAAATTCATGACATAAACATAAGATTAACAAGCCTCTAGCAACATTGATCAAGAAAAAAATAAGACGCAAATAAACAAAATACAGAAGACAAAAAGGGAAAATCCTTTACATACATCAGAGAATACGAGAATGATAAAAGAATATTATGGACACTTATATACAACAGGTATAAGTAAAAATAAAAAATGTGAATAGACAGTAACACTAAATGGAAATAATAAGCAAACACCGCTATCCAAATAAGCCAAAGTACAAATGCTTTTACACGTGAATTTACAAAACTTTCAACAAACAGATATTCATGAAAATAGTTCTAGAAATTAAAAAATAGAAAATTTATCAATCTACTTTGTGGGACTAAAGTGAGTCCAAAACAGAAAAAGCATAGAAAATAATAGATCTATTTTACTTATCAATTTTAACATCTATAATAGATGTTAAAATTTTAAACAAAATAATATTTAAGCAAATCAGATCAAGCATTAAAATATTGTTATTATGAGGGCTTTTTTTCAGACATGAAAATAAAGTACAACATTAAAAATCCTATTACTTTATTTCACTATGCTAAAAAGTCTTAACTATAAAAATTATATATAATTGTTTTTACAGATATAGAAAAATATATTTGATAAAGTTTAATACCAATTTTATTATTCAAAACTCAGAAACTAGATGACAACCGCATACTAAATATCTGCAGTAAGCATCATACTTAATGGAGAAATTTTATGTAGTTCCCATTAAGATTAGAAAAGAACAAGAATACACACTATCACCACTATAATTTAACATAGTTGGAGATATTAATTGATGCTATAAGAAAATTTTAAAAGTCTAGATGTGTAAGATTTTAAAGCAAAAGTACCATTTTGTGTGAGTGTGTATGTGTGTGTGTGTTATAAGAAATATTTTTGATCTTTGTCCCTAACTGAACTCCTTGACACTCTTAGACTTCCCTGGGAATTTCCTGAGTAATTGTAATGTCTTTTGTTATTCTTAAGGGGCCACTTTTGATCACCTCTGAGTTTATGTTAATGAGATCACTTAGGGCAGGCCCCTAGGTAGCCTGAGGATGGGACAGACTACCCCAAAAGATCAAGTGAATAGAGGGTGGAGATTAAGCTCTCTAAAAACTCTTGAAAAGGCTATTTGATGGGCTTCTGGGTTGGTAAATTTATCCACATGCCAGGAGGGTGGCACACCCCAACTTCACAGGGACAGACAGAGACTTTTGTGATCTTGGGACCCTTCCAAACCTCCCCTGGCTGCCATTTGCATCCTTTATAATAACCTTCATAATAAACCAGTAAATGT
The DNA here is from genome assembly GCA_963574885.1 of Lepilemur ruficaudatus. NCBI lineage: Eukaryota > Metazoa > Chordata > Mammalia > Primates > Lepilemuridae > Lepilemur > Lepilemur ruficaudatus. Next base: position 10,080 of record CAUYRT010037497.1, read on the forward strand.
AAGTAAAGTGTTTCCTCCCTGAGTTCTGCGAAGCATTCTAGCAAATTATCAAACATGAAGAGGGGTCATGGGAATCCCCAGTTTATAGCTGGTTGATCAGAAGCCTGGGAGGCCCAGACTTGTGAGTGGTATGGAAAGTGAGGGCAGGCTTGTAGGACTGAGTCCTTTAACTTGTGGGATCTGATGCTAACTTCACGCAGAAGGCGCTAGAATCGAATCAAACTGTTGAGCATCTAGCTCGTGTTGGAGAATTGGTGATTGCGGGGGAAAAAACCCACAGGTCTGGTTAGCAGAAGGATTCTGTGTGAGTAGAGAAACAGTGTGTTTTTATCGGAGTGTGTCTATATCTGTATATGTGTGTGTATAATTTACACGTAGCATTTAGAAAGCAACCTAATGACATGTCACCTTTACAGAGAAATGTTTAAAACTCTCTTCAAGGACAGAAAGGAAAATTTAAATAAATGGAAAAATATTCCATATTCACCAATATTTGATGTCAGAGATTCTCCAAAGGATCTATGGAATCCACACAAAACTATCAAAATTCATATGGGAGTATAAAGATTCATGGACAGCTAAATCAATTTGGGAAGAAAAGAATAAAGGAAAAATGAAGGTGACAGGTGGGTGAGGAAGAGTTATCAAATGACATATTAACATTCACAATGGTAAAGTAATAAAATCCGTGTGACACTTGTATGAGAACAGACAAATACATCAGTGGAACAGAATAAGAGTGAAAAGTAGACCCATATTACATAAAAACTTGAAACATGATAAAGGTGGAACCATAAATCAAGGAAGAAAGAACCTATTATTAAGAAAACAAGTTTGTTATATGGAGAAAAATAACACTGATATCTATCTCCCTACAATACTTACATACAGATTTGACATGGTATAAAGCATTAAATGCAAAAGATAAAGCTATAAAGCAGTAGGATAAAATTTAAGGCAACATTTTTCTAAATTAGGACTATGGAAATACTTTTTAAATTTGATCCTTCATCCTAAACACACAAACCCTGAGACAAGAAAATTGTTAGATTTCAGTATGACAAAATTTAGGATTTCATTTCATAAATGATATTGTGAAAAAGTTAAAAGAAAGATGACAGACTAGGAGAAGAATTGTATCACGTAAACAGTATTACATTAATATCCACAATTTACACAGTAATCATCAAAATCACCCAGAAAAAGATAGGAAACGTAATGGGGAAATGGGCAAAAAAATGAATAAACATTTTGCAGCAGAGGCCTAAATAGCTAAAAAATAGTTTGAAGAGATGCTTAAGCTCACTATGTCAGGAAATCACATAATAAAATATCAATGAGCCGCCATTACCATTTATACCCATGGAAATAGCTAACATCAAAAAGTCAGATAATTTCAAGTGCTAGGTGAGGATGTAAGGAGGTGAAAATTCTCACCCAGTGATTTGAAAAAAACTCTAAGTATTAGCAGGACTGATGACGAATTTACCTATGCATGTGCCTGTGACTCAGAGCAAGACTTATAGCATGTCACCATCTGTGTGACTATAAAATCACATATACGCACACACAAATCTTAATATTTTGCAAAGGAAAATGCATATTTAAAGACATATCTATTATATTTAAGTGGGTGCTTCTGGTGAATGGAAGTAGGGAATGAAATTTTCAAAAAAGTAAATAAAGTAAAATAAAACAAGAAAGAATCCCCGCCCCAGCCTATGATGATAATGAGTTATAAACTGAGCACTATGATTAGTTTAACTCTGATCCCAAGTTCCAGTAAAAGAAAAAGAAAAGAAAAAAAAAATGCAAACTGTGTTCAGGATTGTTTGCTAGGCATGAAGAGTGCTGTAATTGAAAGAACACATGTTTAACGTACCTAAGTTTGAAACTTAGCTCTGCAATTCCCTAGTTTTAGAAAGCCCTTCATCATTTGTGTTTCACAGTAGCCTTTAAGAGTTGAGCGTTCATTATTATGCTCATTTTTTATTAAAGAAAAATGGAGCTTGGAAAGATCGAGTGAGCTTGGTGAAATGAAGGCTTTAAACAGCTTTGCACTCTGCTGTCCTGTAGGTTGAACCCTAGGAAATGGGCACTGGCTCTTCACTTATCAAAATGACCATTTCATATGGCTTACCCTAAGATAGAAATGTGTCTCTTCTTGTGTTGCACAATGAGAGGTCCACTCATTTAGCTCTAAGAAATAAGGAAGGAAAAAAAGAGAGGGATAGGAAGGGAAATGATGAACAGATAAATATTTCTATCACTAACTTTAAAATTGTGTAAAATTCTACAATGTTTAATGCAAACCCCTTAAAAAATGGTATTATAAAGCACTGAGTTCTTAGATACTATGGGCTCCAAGTGGTTTCCTTAGAAAAAAAATTATGCTAATACATGAACAGAAAGAAATTTAAATAATGAAAATAATTCTTGTACCTCAGGAGAACCATATATCCAGGTATGGCAGCTAAAGAATAAATGAAACTGCCAATTCCCAATAAAATTAGATAGTACTGGAGCATCATGGAACAGTCATGTCCTTTGTCACACAGCCCAAGAACTGCAGATGAATTTCCTGATGTTTGAATGCAACTACAATTTTGGAACACCTGTCAAAAAATAAAATAGCATTAATATTCATGCTATGGTTGTATTTCTGTTTTCTATGAGTGAGCTTGCATTCAATAAAGAAACAACCAGATGCAAAAGATAAATTAAAAAGAGAATAAATTAAATAATATAGTATTCTATTTTAGAAAGAAAAATCTTGAACACAAATCTCAACTATTTTGACATAGCCAGTTGGATCAAGATAGAGACTGCTTACTCCCTGTATTCCTGTGTCCTTTATGGTATCTTTCAGGATTATTGCATAAAATAAAACATGGATAGCTTCAGAAAAATGGTATTTTTGTCTAAATATATGGAGTAAATTTGAAATAAGTAAGCTATCCTAATGGCATAATTTAAAAAAAAAAAACAAATACTGTTTTTTCACAACACTAAGTATGACAGACAAAATCTGTTTCAGAGTTCTCGGTTGAAATATTAACAGATGCTTACAAATAAAGCTTTGTTAAAAATATATAGTTTGTTTCAAAAACAGAGTTCATTCAACCTTTTTAAAATTGTTATATGTTTCCAGGTCTTAATAAGAATCAAAATTTATATTTTACTTTGATCACCAACCAACATTATAAGTATTGTGACATTTTAGAGGCAAGAAAATATTTCTAACTCCAACTTCTTAAAAAAACTGTCGATATGTAAAAAACACAGAAAGCACATGTATATATACATATACACAGGAAAAAAAACACAGCAATTAGCTGAACAATTGAATTCAAAGCTGCCAACTTTATCTCAGAGATAAAAATGTTTTAGTCTGGAGTATTTTTAATCCAAATTATTTGAGTCATAATCTAAACCATCTGGAAATTACAGATCAGTGTTCAGACATTATAAAGGTTTTACATAAGATCTAGGAAATAAAAGGTTATCAAGACAGTATATAGGAAATACATTACTTTTTCCACACACAAAAAAAAATAATTTGATTTTCAGGAAAGACAAATTTTATTTGTATGACATGTAGGTCCATTTCATAGTTGGAAAGTGCCAACATAGTGAACAAAAGCTCTGTCAAAAAAGCCAGTAGGATGTATTACCATGTTTATTCCTGTTCCAACCGATGTCTCACAACCAGCAAGACAAGCTGACATATATGATAAGCCATTGTCTCCACAAACAGGGTCCCAGATTTTAGCTGGACAGTTGCACTCCATGTTGCAGGCAGTAAGGATGCTATTTCCCACATATAAATCTTTTGGAATTCTGAGATGAATTAAAATAATGCCATTGAAAGACCATTCAGCCTTTTCCCCCACCCCCTCTACTTTTCATGTCAGTTCCCCATTACATTTTCTCTCCTCCCCAAAATAGAAACAGAAATCTTCCCACCTTCAATGCGTGGTCTGTGTACTGTAGCTCTGGTAAGAAAGATAACCTGCTTCCAGTGACCACATAGCCACATTTTTAATGATTTATTTCAGAATAACATATAGGCAATAAGCAAGCAGTAATTGAATGCCTACAACGTGAGAGTCATTTTTTCAGATACTATTAGAACTCAGAAATGAAGATGACTTAATCTCTGTGGTTGATCCATAAGATGAAAAATAAGAAAAAGCTAACTTAAAGATCGAAATCTGCAAGTTCCAGTTATAATGTGGAAAATACATTCAGCTCCAGCAACAAAGGTTCTTGAGTTAAAAAAAAAAAATACATTCTGTGAGTATAAAAAGTGCCCAGCACTTGTAAAATGATTGAAAAAGCATTAGCATGGGAGTCTAAAGACTGAATTCAAGTCCTAACTCTATGACTAGATCCCAGTGTGGCTTTCTGCACATTCTCTTTGGGAATCAGCATGATTGGAGATGGGGAAAATCTTTAAGATTCTTTATAATTTTAAAATACATCTTTCTATACCGATGTATTTGAAGAGGTTTGCCATGAATTCCTTTTGTCATTAAATCCCTCTGAATCTCAATTTCTTCATCTGTAAAATGGAGATAATAATGCCTATCTTAAATGGAATTTGCAAGGCTCAAATCATATAATGTGTATAAAATTGATTTATGATTTTATATTTGAAATTGTTCCAGTCTTATAATCCTTGATGACAATCTTATAATGATGTTCTATTCTTGTAATCCTTGATGTTTGAAAGAATATTTTAGGACATTCTCCATGTCATTTTATCTGATAACTGTATTATCTAAATACGCCTTACAAGTGAATTTCTAAAATTTACATCACTATGGAAAACCTTTCAGTAAACTTAGGTAACTCTCAAAATACAAAAATATAAAATTATTCAATATTTTAGACATAACTATACAAATGAAATACATGAATTTATTAATTTCTCATGTATTAGAATTCATTTATGCTAAATTTAAGCCCATAGTGGAAACATATAAAGGCTATTTAGACTGTATAGTCAACTCTTAATTTTACTCATTTATAGGAGAATAAATATATGGATAACATATCCTAATACAACCTAAAACTATAGGTAGTTTCTTTGATAAGCACTTTAATGTCCACAAGGATATCACAAAGACGATCAGACACACACATACATATATAATCATAAACTCACCCTGTGATATGTTCCTAACCTTCTTAATAAGCCTAGAACTTGAATGGATTGGGTTATGATCGACAGATGAAGGAAAGACACAGGAAGACTGTGGATCACTGCCATTAATTCTAATAAGCAAATGATCTAATCACTGCAGAAAATATACTATTAACTGTTTGTTAAAAGAGTATGAGATTCAATAGAAAATAACATACCCTTCATAAGAGGTAGTTATGCCAGCAACTGGAGAATTATCACAGGTCATGAAAAAACTTGAAAAATAGAGTGTATATTCAAATAAGCATAACCAACATGCTATGTGGGCAGCTTGTTTGACAGTAATCTTGAACTTCTTCATAACTAAACCACCAACGATATATCCAATGCATATTGGAGGTAAGTTATAAATACCTATAAATGCAAGTAAAATATTATTTACAAAGTGGCTTATTAAAGAAACAAATATGTTATCACTTTTATCTAATGTGTCTTACACATAAGAAATGCTTTAGGTCCAACGCTCAGTGAGAAACAATGATTTAATTTGATCCCCACTTACTTACACATTACATACAGGGACATTTTGAAATGCCCCATAATGCTGAAGAATATTTTAGAAGATTTTTATTATTGTCATTCATTTAATTAATTGCAGTAGGTTATAAATTTCTTACAGATGGGGATCATGATCAGTATTTCTTTTTCTAGGATACAGGTAGTAGTGGCAAAGTTGACCAGTAATTTATTAATTTATTACTCTCCATTCTGTAGGATTGGAAGATATATATGTAATTTTTCAGTTATTTATTCCCCCTGTAGTTGTTCAGAATGTGACTCATCTCAAGGTACTTTAGAGGGTCACTTTGCCAAGCCTGTTGCTGTCAAGTGTATATACATTTCACTGACCAGCACTCTTCCTCTCTCAACACTGCCCAAAAAAAGGAAAAAAGAAAAGGAAAAGGAAAAGACAGCCCTGTGTTGCATTCATACAGTGCCAGCACCTGGCTCACTAAATCATATGCTTGGGAGAGCTTGTTAAAAATCCATGCCGGAGCCCCACACTATAGTCTGATTTAGCACGTCATGTCTGATGGCGTTTGTTGTCTGAACCTTTCACAAGCACTCTAGGTAATATGGACTCAAGTAGCCTGGGATATTAACTTCAACAATGGAAAGACCCCAGGAAAAATCCATGATAGGGTAGAACCACTAGGGTTAGTGTGGAAAAGCAGAATATATGTGGCTGCAGAGACACCGACAACCACCAGGGGGACCAGGAAACTAAGTTAAAGGCCACATGAATCCATGAATTGAAGCCCAAAGAGTAAAATCTTGGAGTAAAACAGAATCCTGAGATGTCAATTCTGTCTTCCTTTTTAAATTAACAGATTGACTATTTGAAAATTGTATCTAATTTTTGCAGTCCCCAAGATTTCCATAAATATTATGAATTTGCATTTTCACTGGAGAGAGAGAGCAGAGAAGAAAAGAAAGTCGAGATGTTTCTGGCCTCTTCCCTACTCTGTCTTGATTTTTTTTTTTTTTTTTTGGAGAGTGGAAGGGGGAAATATATACGGACAGAAATATCCCAAAAGACTTCAATTTAGAAGTTTCCTACGCCTGACATCTCACTGTTCACCATTTCATGGAAAAAGAAAAAAGTGTGCAGCTAATGCAGAGAAAAGCAAACATACCAATTAGAAAGATCGCATCCGAAGATGATTTTCCGTATTGCTGTTCCATATATTTAGGCAAGAAGGAGAACATACTAATAAATGCATTTAACTGTAGCACACTTATAAGTACGAAAAGCATGTAAATTGGATTGCATGAAAGACTTTTCATGAATGGTAAAAAATCTGAAATGAAAGAACAATGACAGTGTCAAACTAACTTGGCTTTGCATTTTGTGATTGGCTTTTTCTGAAACATCAACCTCCCCTATAAATTTTTTTTTCTGTTTTGTAATGTGTACATGTTTGTCAATTCTTTTAATCCCTTGAAAACTAAAGTTATAGCATTGCTTTAGTAGCTTCCAGAAGTCAGTTATGTAGCTGACTGGGTAGGGATCAGAACACAATAGTTTTGCCTTCAGTAAGTCATTACTGGATCTTAAAGCAAAACTCTAAAGTGACCAAAATATTGTCTGTGTCCCCAACATTTCATTTTTGTTTTTCTCTTTTTCCTTCTATTAATATCCTCTTTTCTCTAGAGATCATTTGGAATGGAAAATGCTTGTTCTGTCCTCTAAAGCCTGGAAGGAAATAAATTTGATAGATAAGTTCACAATCAAATACTGATTTTTATCCCTCCTTGAACATTTAATATGAAGACATACGCAGGAATTAATGGGATATAATTTGGTTCAAGTACTAGGAATCTTTCTGCTTCAGAACATTTTGGTGGTTTTTGCCAATGTTTAACAACAAGATGCACATTAGAACCATCTGGAGATATTCTTTAAAACACCAACCACCATTTCTCACTCCCAGAGATGCTAGTTCATTTGTTACATTCTAAGAACCTTGCAAATGAATAATCAAAACTTTTCCCTATTTGAAAAGGCTCAGAGGCAAATTTGTGGCCTTCCTCCAATAAATGTGCCAGGTCACACTGCTGCCATTTCAGCTCAAATTCTCGTTTCTAATTTCTTTTCGCTTTGCCTGTCTTCAAGTTCCCTGCCTTGATTTCTTTATTTTGTACTATCCTGGTTTGCTTAATAAAGTGCCTAAAAATTCATTCTGAGACAAAATATCAATAAATGAACGATCTAAAAGAAGCAGAAGCACAGCTTAATACAAAGAAATGAATTCTAATTGAAGGATTCATATTTACAAATAAGGTACATGACAGGAAAAAGATTTGCTGTCAGAGCTCTTTGGTGCTTTTTAAATCACACGTTTCTTGACATCCCTGTCCTAATAGATGACTCTCAGTAGTTCAAGTTTATTTTCTATGTGTTTAATTTGTTGCATTAGGAACAGTTTCTTTTTAAAAATTATTGTTCTTTCCTCTATCAAATGTAAAGAATTACATCACCTATTGTGTCTTCTTTCTCTCCTTTAACTTCCAGGAAGCTCACAGTTACGTTAACATTAGGGCTACAGACCTAATCCAAATAGATTATTAGGATTAATGTATATTTTTCCTACTTTAATTCTTAGCTTGAATTTCTGTTTGTTTATTTTTTTAAATTAGAACTATGTTTTCTGTAAAGTAAGTTTTTTAAAGCAAATGGGACCAAATATAGAAAAAGTCTGAGTACCCAGAATGACATAAAATTTATGTAAATGCTGCCCTGAGATAATTCAGCTTCCAAATTACACTATTTATTTTCAAGAGTAGCATAAGAAGAATTAAACTAGTTAGGCATTATGGACTGGTGACTGTTAATGACAGTCGAAATGTCTCAACAAAGCATATCATGTTATAGTGTTAGACTAAAATACATAGCTATATAAAATAAACAATAAATTATATAGTATTATATAGTATTTAAAATGTTTATATTTGCCTTCAGTGATTCCACGCTTTTGCTTCTTGACTTCTTCTCTTTGTTTCTCTTCTTTGTTATTTTTAATTATGTCAGCGTTATCCTCTAATCCTTCCTTTGGAAGTGTTTTGGGCAAAAAGAAGAAGGGAATGGCAGTGAGCACATTCACTCCTGCACAAATCAAAAAGCCAAACCACCATGCACCAACCCAACGAGTATCAGTGGGAGCTATGGTCAGTTCATCTGTAAAGAAATACATGCATATTTATTAGCGCAAGTCACTATTTCCTGTACAAATAGTAGAAAATTATTAAAGTCATAATTCTCAAGTGTATCAAGTATAAAATTTGTATTTAATTCAAATATCCATAAAATTTGTCTGATAATATATGGTGTTACAATATTGTCTAGTAATAAATTAGTGTGATTATCAGTCCTAACATGTAAGGAATTTAAAAATAGGGACTTACTAAATAACTAAAATGTCTGTTTAGTTATCCACAAATGATTGCTTGATTAAAAGAAATTGAAACCACTGTGCTTAAAGCTTTTGAAACCAAGAAATATGGTTGAAGTGCAATAGCAGAAAGAGCTTGGATTTTGAGTCATCTCAGCATTTGACCTTGTTCTACTGCTTCCTGGTTTGAAGTATTTGAAAAGTTATTTAAACTCTTCCATTTCGGTTTGCTCTCTTTTGAAATGGAGATAATCTATCTAACTCAGGGTCAAGTAAGGCAGTGATTACTGTGATATTAATAACATATCAGAGACACTTTGCATACCCTCAATACTGAATAAATAGATTTTATTGATTACCTGTGTTCACAGATCCAGTGTCTACATAAACACTTGTGCAGTATGATGCTAACAAGAGTCCAATCAAAGGGCCAATGATAGCTCCTGTTTCTAGAAACCCTAAAAATAAACAAAAATATAAAGTTATACTATAGGTATATGCCCATATAAAGAGTTTTGAGTCCATGAAAAGCCTGAAGATTGAATTGATTTTGCTTTAGATATTCGATTTGATGTACATATTAGCAACGTTTGTTTCTGTAAGTGTTGAAAAAGCAACTTCAAAAGTTAAAGACATTTTCTCTAGGCCTCCAAATTCTTTTTCATGTTGGGTCACAGGTAAAGATTGCTGAAGCATGTTTTAATGAATTTCTTGTAGCACATTCCTCAGAAAAGTTCCACTTCCAAATCTCCAACTTGAAGCTTCCTTCTCGCTATACCTTCATAATTATGATGCTTCTCTTCAGTTTTATCGTGATCTCCTTTTTTATCTTCCCCATTCTTATTTTCCATTTCCATCAGTCCTCTCTGTCCTTACTCGAACTCTTACTCATTTGAACTTTGTCATCAGCTGCCTCATGACTTGTCTGCAATTCAGAATCTATGCTAAGACCTCCCTGCTCACTGAAAATCCAGACACAAACTTTTTCAACTTTCTTCACACACACACTATATATATAATACCCATAAGTACGTAGTTATTTATTTACTAATCTTATATGGCCCGTGTCTTTTTTTCTTCTTAATGCATATAGAGATTATCACAGTTACTTTTTTATATTATACACCCTAGTGTTTGTTGAATAAGGAAATGTGTATGATAACAAAGTGTTTGTTAATTTATTACAGGAGAGTGTTTGCATTTTTTCAATATAAATATGTGAAGGGATTTGAAAGAACTGAACAGATAAACACTGAAAAAGATTATTGTAAAATCAGCTTGTCACCAAAAAGTGCCAAGAGTTATTTGGGGTAATGATCCCTAAATATTTTAATCCACCTTGATTATGTATAAGTCTATACCTATCTTCTTTCACCGTCTTCAACTTTTCTGATTTTTAAAGGATATGTCTTTATTGATAGGAAAATTACCCTATATTCAAAGTTATGAGTTTGTGACCAATTATGGATAGAAAAACTAAAGGATATAAGCAAGTCATGCATAATACATTAAGAATACTTAGGATATTGGAAGACAACATAAAAAGGTGGGTCTTGGTTGGCTATTATGCCAGACGACACATGTGGAATTAAAAAAGATAATTTCCAAAAACATAACTGGCCAGATGCAGTGGCTCATGACTGTAGTCCTAGCTATTCAGGAGCCTGAGCCAGGAGGATCTCTTGAACCCAGGAGATTGAAGTTGCAGGGAGCTTTGATCAGGCCACTGCACTTTCACCCAGGTGACAGGGTGACAGAGAAAGACACTGTCTCAAAAAAGAAAAGAAAAGAAAAAAAAAGAAAGAAAAGAAACATAACCAAAAAGATGAAGACAGGTATTTGTGAAAATATGAAGCAGTCTGAGTAGTATGGAGAGATTGTGAAGAAGCGAAACTATACAGAAACTAAAGAACTAAATGGGGTGCAGAGCCATGAGTAATAAATACAAGGAGAGATAAGATTTAATAAATAAGGAGTCTGTATGTGTCATGAGCATAGTAGAGAAGATATGATTAAAAATGTTTGAGAAAAATTATGCTTCAAGAATGTTTATAAGAAATTGGTAAAAGAAAATACTAAAGATAATATGACCAATAAAGAAGTTATAATAGCCTACAGGTGAAGTAATGAGGACCTGAACAGAAACAGAGATAGTGAAAATAGTGAGAAAGATCTTGAATACAAGAGACATTTTAGAGAAAACATCAGTAAATCTGGTAACAGATTGGATACAGGATGGTGTTGAGGAAGGAGTCAAAGAAAACTCCAGGGACAGTAGATTTGTGGTATTTCCAATTGCAGAAAGCAGACTGAACAAAGTGGCTCATCTGGAGTTGGCATACAACTCCTCCATTCAACAAACTTTTAATGATGATCAACTGTGCCAAGACACTCTGCTATCATCATTCTGAAAATCACTAAAAGTAAAAATAAATAGCTAATTTCTACCCTCAAGGAACTTACTACCCTGAAAAGGAGTTAAGGAAGATTTTCAAACTTACCAATATATAAAGGAGAGTTTTCAGATTTGGCAAAATCTTCTATATAGCTAATACCCAAAGGCATGATGGGAGTTTCACCCATTCCACGTATAATATTTCCCACTAGTACATACACCCACATGAATGATTTAACTTCCTTTGTACACTCTGCATTAAAACAAACAAACAAACAAAATCACTGCATTAATACTTTGATAGTAGAGTGTTAGTGATACTTAATTCTAAGTTTTCTGTAGGAGTTTCACAGTTCTTATGTGACCATGGTACCTTGCCAATGATTTGTATTATACCAGCAATAAATCACTGGGTTATCCTTATTGCATTTTCTGACAAAGTACTTAGGTCCGGACAACTGTAAGTATTATGCTGAAGCCAGTTCCTACTGGGCTGGGAGAGATGAGTATACACACCTCTTCCCAATTCAGTGTTTAGTGACAATTCATTGGTAGTTTGATGTGAGTATTACACCACAGAAATTGACAATCATTAAAAAAATCAAGTCTTCTTATTTCTCCCAGAGATTCAGTTTACCAGTAACTACTGGACCCAGTTAACTTCTACAAGTGCTACCCAATTTTTACACAACTTTGGGGAAAGAAGAAAAACACCATCACACATATCTCTCCCTGGAATTGATACTATATTTATAAGATTTAAACAAGAGTCTCACTAGAGTTTGAATTGCCTAAAACTCTAATTACTTTATAAAAACTGAAAATATTTAACTGGGTAGTAATCATATTTTCTCTGTAAAGTCTATAGTATACTGCGACTACCAAATAACTTTCAGTAAAGAAATCCACCCCAATCTTTGGAACAGCGTTGCTTAGTAGAATAACAAAGACTAGGTCAAAGGTAATTGAAAGTGAGAAAAATAAGGAGATCTCTGAAGACTTTTATGTATCCCTTTTTCATTTATGTCCTAAGCCAAAATTGCTGGTAAGCCCTGAGGAAGCTCGGTGGAATGCTGTTTTCAGGGACGTGAAGGACAATGTACTCTCACCTCCTCTAACTGGCCAGGTGCCACCCAAGAGGGTCCTGAGCACATCTGGGTCCACGAATTTCTTATGAGGTCTATCTCTCAGTCATTCCAAGTCCAGAAAATCATACTCTCCATTTCTGGCTATTCAGATTTGTTTGCATGATGAATACAATTATTTGCTTCTAGGGATCACAGGCAAACTCTAGGCCTATGCTAGGGCAAAACTGCAAATATCAGGTGATGAAAGTATCAGTGCACTTTCCTGGAGATATACCAGAATAAGAAGGCTTTGATATATCCACTGTGATGAAGACTAGCACCTGAATCAGTCTTTGTCAAAAGCCAGCTCAAAAAGAGAACGCAGGCCACTGTCGATGTCACAGTTTTCCTTTGGTTCCTGGCTGGGCAGGGCGGGGGGAGGGTAGAGGAGTTCTTTGGCTTAGAGCTTCTGAGACAGCTATTTTTCAACTCTTTGAAACTATATTGGTTCCCTCTGATTCAACAGTAGCAGTGAAATTCCCAGTCTTGGAGTCTACTGCAACTTCCACTGACATGAATTCATCACAGGAGGCAAAGTTCTGGGCTGAGGTAAGTCTGCAGAGTCACCTCCAGACTAGGTATCACCAGAAGATTCTATAAGTTCCTTAGCACATGAAGGGGCAGAAGCCAGTATGTAGGTGCCTGGGCCTGCAGGAAGCTAGAAGCAGCACCACTATTGTGTTGGGTTGCAAAGTAGTATTTCCAGTAAAGAGGAAAGACCAGTTCCTAGTTCAGTAGAAAGGAAGTAAAGTAATTCAGAACTATAGCATCCTTGCCTGCTTTCCCTGCTTCAGATCAGCGATATAACACAAATTCCTTGAACTTTGTTTCTATCTCTATTTCCTATTTACATAATCATATAGACCAAATCTATCCTTCTTTTTTTTTTTTTTTTTTTTTTTTTTGTGACAGAGTCACAAGCTGCTGCCTGGGCTAGAGTGGGTGCCATGGCTCACACCTAAGCTCACACCAACATCAAACTCCTGGGCTCAAGC
>CAUYRT010037498.1:0-95750 GCA_963574885.1 Lepilemur ruficaudatus
GCGGTGGCTCACGCCTGTAATCCTAGCACTCTGGGAGGCCGAGGTGGGCGGATCGCTCAAGGTCAGGAGTTCAAGACCAGCCTGAGTAAGAGCGAGACCCCGTCTCTACTATAAAATAGAAAGAAATTAATTGGACAACTAAACATATATGTAAAAAATTAGCTGGGCATGGTGGCGCATGCCTGTAGTCCCAGCTACTTGGGAGGCTGAGGCAGAAGGATCGCTTGAGCCCAGGAGTTTGAGGTTGCTGTGAGCTAGGCTGACGCCACGGCACTCTACAGCCCGGGCAACAGAGTGACACTCTGTCTCAAAAAAAAAAAAAAAAAAAAAAAGGCTGCACCCCACCGGGCGCGGTGGCTCATGCTTGTAATCCTAGCACTTTGGGAGGCCAAGGTGGGCGGATCGCTCAAGGTCAGGAGTTCAAAACCAGCCTGAGCAAGAGCAAGACCCCGTCTCTACTAAAAATAGACACAAATTAATTGGCCAACTGAAAATATATTAAAAAAACTAGCCGGGCATGGTGGCACAGGCCTGTAGTCCCAGCTACTTGGGAGACTGAGGCAGGAGGATCGCTTAAGCCTGGGAGTTTGAGGTTGCTGTGAGCTAGGCTGATACCACGGCAGTCACTCTAGCTCGGGCAAGAGAGTGAGACTCTGTCTCAAAAAAAAAAAAGGGCTGCACCCCAAGTGACTGTGGGCAGGATGCACTGACACAAAAACAGACGGACAGTCATTGCTTTAATTCCGGTCAGGAGGCCACCCCACCCTAGGGCAGACTCACGGGCTGCTCCTGTACACACGATTGTTTACAAAAATAAATATGCCAAAAGCAGCAACTCTTTAGTGATCATGGAATTAATCTGACAGCAATTAAATGTGTTTAAGCGTCTGGAGTATCTCCTAAATTGCACCAAAAGAATTTTGGAAGCACTTGGTTTGGTCTCAGAGGCAAAACGAAAGGACGAGGAAGGGCCCGGCCTTCAGCCAGCCCGCCATGCTCACATTTCTGAGTCCGCGTACATGCCGTTGATCAAATAGTCCACCTGGGTGTAGTCCTTCTTCTTGTAGCTCTCATAGGCTTGCAGGGCAAACAAAACCAAGACTGTGATGAAGAGGGTCACCCCGAGTAAGAGCACCACCAGGAGAGAAGTTTTGTCCTCCAAGGACGGGGTCAGGGGCTCAGCGGTGACCAGCAGGTACTGGCCCTGGGTGCTGCTGAGCTGGCACGAGTCTGTGGCTGGCATTTTCGGGTCCCCTGAGCTCCTGGGTGTTGGTCCGGCGGACGTAGTACCAGGAGTGGCTTTGGTCTCCACCTCCTCAGGTGTCTGGGCCGTGCCTGGCCCATCAGCCCCCCGCATAGATGGTGTGGGGCTTGGCTGTGTCATGGGGGACGTGGCCTCTGCCCTGGGGGTTGGGCTTGGGTGAGGGGCTGGCACTGTGCTGGCAGTTGGCTCCTTGGCTTGTGCCTTGGTGGTGGTCGCCGCTGTTGAGGACATGGAAGCCACGGAAGGGCTGTTGGTAGACTCTGCAGTCACACTGCAGGGCGCGGGTGTGGACCTACTTGTCTTAACCACAGGCCAGTCCTTGGATGTCTGGACGGTGGGACCTTGTGCTTGGGGTCCAGTGGGAGTTGTAGGCCTTGCTGTGGAGCTCTCGGGCATGTGCCCGGAAGGGCCGCGCATGCTCGTGGAACTGCTCACGTTCGCCGTGGTGGAAGCAGCAGTCTGAGTGTGGGTGGCCGATGTTGCCATTCTTGGCAACGTGCTACTTGGTGGCACTTGTGCATGGGGTGTGCTGAGCAGGGGGAGCCCAGCAGTGGCAGCGGGCAGCGTCTGCCATGGGGACATGGGGCCGGGCAGTGCAGACGTCCGGGGAGCGCTGGAGGCGGCAGCACCGGTGGTGCCTTGCGCGGTGGCCGGAGAGTCCGGGCCGCTCCTGACTGTTTCCTCTGTGATGATGTCAGTAGGTGTGAGGCTGGCTACCGAAGTCCCTTTGGTCAACGTGACAGGAGAAGTTGTCATTGTGGTTATTTTCTCGAGTGTTTTATTGTCGCCTGTTTCCACAGACGTATCATTCCTGACGACTTCATTCCACATCGTGTTAAGGACTAGGGAGAGACAGAGACACAGTCATTTTCAAACGTGCACACGAGGATCACGCAGAGACCCCCCCGCTCCGCCCCGCGGGCTGGTTTTGCTGCGCTGTCTCCTCGCCCAGCGGACACGCTGTCTGCCCCTTCTCCCTGCCCGCACCTGGCGTGCAGCCTCAGCACTTGGATTTTAAAACTCTTTTGCCCTCCTGAATCCCCAGCCCATTGAAGGCTTAAGATTTGATCCAATTCCCAAAACATCAGAGTGGAAATCTCACATGACAGGTGTGAGTCACTATACAAAAACCCCATTAAATGCACACCCGGGTTTACAAAGCAGGAAAATGGTTGCAGGTATTCACATCATAAAAGAACGCTTGGCTTTGTGGAGGAATTCACTGCAGGAGTTGGTGGAGATGAACAGTGCCCAGCACAGGGTAGGAGCACAGTGACGTGTTCGATGTTTGAATGACCGAACTCGCCAGCGAAGATCATTTACAGGAGACGTGAAATCGCGCAGCCAAGCAAGCGAACTTTTCAGGGCTCAGCTGCGTGGTCCTGCTGGGGCTCCCTACCCTCGCCAGCCCCACAGAAGATTGGTCCGGCACCCTTCTGGGCCCAGCCCCCAGCGCGGGCCGGGGCTCCTGACTTGCTGGCCTGCGTCTGCAGACACTTCTCTCATGGGCTCAGGGTGCTTGGTGGCCACTGTGGGCCTGTCCTGCAGTCCATACCGCTTTCTCACTTACGTGAGTCATTAGATACCACTTGGCTTTCAGATAAGGACACGGAGGAAATCCACACGAGCACGAGGGCTGTCCACATCTTGCGGGTGAGCTGGGAGTGAGGCTGGCAGTCCCCGAGGCTCCCAGCCAGCGGCTCCTCAGGCTGTTAATGGTTCCCTTCTGCTTGGCTGAGGACTCTGTGGTCAAGAAAGGACACTGGTCAGAAGGCGTCTGGTCAGCAACGCACAGCCTTGCCTGCAGCCCAGGGCTCGGCCCTGCACCTGCTGGGGAGGGCTCTGTAGGGCCCACGGTGCAAATCAAGCCGAGTGCTCGGACCAGGCCTTGGGGCCCAGGGAGAGCACAGCATGTCTCACCCACGGTGGGAATAGCGACCTGCCCCGTGCCTTGCATGTGATGTACTTCTGACTCGATTTCACCATGAGTCTCAACCTCTAGAGGTTTCCACTCTCCCACCCCAAAGTTTAGTGTTTCAAAGAGAGAGGGCCAAGACTTAGCCATGTCCATAGGGCCAAGGCCTTCTCATCACAAAGACTGACTGAGTCTCCCTCTTCAACTTGTCCCATGGTCTGCAGAGCACAAGTCAAGCCTAATGCACCTGTGTGTACCCTGTAACAGATGACTATGCCTTTCACCTGGGAGACAATGTTTAGCCATCCATCCGTCCTCTATTTATCCACTTATCCATCTATCCATCCATCCATAAGTCCATCTACTTATCCATCCTTCAATCTATCTATCCACCCACTCATCCATTCATCCCTCCATCCACTTATCCACCTATTTATCCATCCAACCATCCAATATTTACTGAGTGCCTACTCATGTGCCAGGTACTACACTTAGGACAAAAAGATGAAAAACACACAACCCCCCCTCCAGGGGCCCTGCGGTCCAGCGGAGGCACAGGACAGAGGTTGTTGCAGGCTGACACAAGTGCTGAGCAGGGTGTGACTTGGAGCCGGGAAGCAAGGAGGAAACAGTATCTGGGCAGGCCTTGAAGAGTGAGGCGGGCTGGTCTTCTGGGCAGAGATCCTGAGGGTGGCAGAAGACAGGGTGCCACAGGGAACCAGAGGACACTGAACTCAGCCAGTGGGGGTGGTGGGCACACCTGGGAAGGTTTCCTGTGAACGTGACACCTGGGCCACATGTTGAAAGCTAGATGGGGACCCACCTGGTGTGGGGGGGACAAGTAGCTGGAGAGCAGCAGATGACCGCAGCAGGGTCAGAGTCGGGGCTGGGGGCTGGGGGCGGTAGTGAGACAGGGATTAGGCTGGAGAGAGGTGGGAGTTCCTGGGAGGTCCCACAAGCCCCAGGGAAGTTAGGATTTCACAGCAGGGGGAGAGGAGCCCCTGCAGAGCCTTAGACTTACGGCAAAAGCAGGAAGGTGCTTTTAGCAAGGGCAGTAGCAAGGGGCGGCCAATGAGGGGCAGCAGGGGCCACGATCCAGGCACCTGACACAGAGTGTGTCGCTGAATGAATGAATGGCTGAGTGACTTCAGAGACAGCAGTGGTCCCCATGGCTCTCCCACTCACCCGTAAAGCGAAGCCCTCTGCATTCTAACGCTCCACAGAGGTGACGTAGAGACCTTAGTGCATTGCTAGAAAAATCACATTTCTAAGTAAAATAATAATAATAAAAGGGAATGGTCACAAGGCAATCAGCACTTAGCAGCCCATAGCTAAGTGCGAGCCCAGGCCCCGGGGCTGCAGGTGGATTCAGGCTGGGGGCACCGGGGCAGCCTCCCACTCGTCACTCAGGGACTGGGACCACTTGTGTGTGACTCGCAGGAGCAGCCTCTTAGCTCCTTCAGCATCTACTGTCACTCCCTTGAAGAAGCTACAGTGACAGGGAAGTGGGGCAGGCAGGACCCGCGGCGGCCAATGGCGTCTGCCTGAGTTCTAACCGAGTGGCCCAGGTGAGTCACAGAACCGCCTGAGCCTCCCGCAGCTGCGTGAGGGTGAACCGGGGCCACGCAGGCAGGCACCCAGCGCAGCACCGGGCTTAGCCACCAGCCCAGCCCAAGAAGCACTCCCGTGAGACGTAAGGGGTGTCGGGGTTCTGCCTGCTGTCATCAGTGGGGACTGCTGTCAAGTGGCCCCATAACTGGAAAGCTGCCTTTGAGCACGGACTCTTCTGGAAGGCTAGTACCTTCCGTGACACTTCTGATCCCTTTTCAAGGGTCACTGACCTTTTTCTAGCTTCAAATTTTGCTCCCTCTGCAGTGGTCCGTCAGGGTTCCTGATGTGCTACAGGTTTAGAAAATGACTCAGCCTTATAAACCACAGATTTGCATTGGCTTTCTAGAGCGCAAAAAGCATTCTTTGTTCTGACAGAAAAAAGTGGGGGGTGGGGTGGGGAGAAAAGAAACAGATGAATCTTATGACGGGGAAGAAATGAGACGGGACGGTTTCAGGCACAAAGATCACGATCCTCCACAGTGATGCAGCTGGGCTTCTGGTAAACAGGGGTATTGAAGTGGCTGCTTGGCCGGTCACATCTACAAATGCACATAAAATGCTCCCGCCACTGCGCCCGGGATGCTCCCTGGGCCTGAGCCCCGGATGTGAAGGGGAGTCCAAGGTGGGACGATGGGACCAGGGTTTCTTATGAGCAAGGAAGGTCTTGGCCTCCTGAACGCACCCCAGGCCTATGGCCTTTTGCTGCCCCTCACTACAAATCTCTAGGACAGGGTCAGCAAACTTTTTCTAAAAAGGGCCAAATAGCAAATATTTCAGACTTTGTGGGTCATATGGTCTGTGTCTCTGGTACCCAATTCTGCCGTTGTAATGCAAGAGCAGCCCTGGACTATATGTAAATAGTGGGCATAGCTGAGTCTCAATAAAACTTTATTTACACCAACAGGCAGCAGGTGGGACCTGGCCCATGGGCTGTAGTTAGCCAACCTCTGCTCTAGCACTTCAGCCAGCCTTAGGGCTGTGCTTCAGTGAAGGTGGGCAGGAGCTGATGCCATGAACTGAACGGGTGTCCTCCTTCCTGTCCAGTTCCTTGCCCTGGAACAGACAAGGCCACTCATTCCTGGGGCAGCGGCGGCCTCTTGTTGGTCTTCTGCTGAGCAGGGTCTCCGCCATTACCCTGTGTCAGTGAGCTGCAGTGTCCCCCACGCACAGAGGGGACTCCTGCGAGTCCCACAGCATGACAACACAAGGCCGAGAGACAGCCACTGGTGGTGACTTGCATCTGTGTTACAGGAGCAGAAGAGGGCCATAGAGAGTTGCACGGTCCCCATCCCCTCACATCTGTCGCTACCCACATACCTCAGAAGGGAGGACCGGTTGGTGCAGGGCCACGCCCAGGCCCCCTGGCTTACTGAAAGGCTTTCTGTCTCTCCTTTTGCCGCGACCCTCTGCTGACCCCTGCAAAGCCCCCTCGGGGCCCTCTCTGGGCTCACTGTCCAGTCACAAAGCCGGCAGGGCCGGGATACTCACCAGAGGCGGCTGCTTGGGGTGTGCTCCCCGCTGGGCCACTTCCTCCGCGGAGCGCTGTGGGCTTGGCACCATGTGACCGGGCGAGGTCTGGCTTTGCAGGTGAGAGCGGCGAGGTGGAGCACTCCCAGGCCACGGCATGTTTTGCGGCACACTTGCGGGACACGTGAGACAAAGGCAGATGCTCCGCTCTCACAACAGACACATCTAGGGTTTGAAACAGAGTCCACACTCCTTAGGAAAGCTGGTGGGGAAGGGGCGGGGTCCAGTGGGGAGGGAGGTGCCGTTTCAAAGCTTCAATGTCAGAACTTCTGTGTAGCAATTTCTACTGCAGGAGCTTCTCCTAAGGAAGCACTCGGACAGATGTCCAAAGGTGGAGATCTACAAAGATACTCATCACAGCATTATTTACAATAGTAAAAAACTGGACTAGTTCTGTGAAGCATAGTCCCATTCTTACATAAAACACTACGGCTGCTGTTAAAAAAACATACAAATTTCTATTTATCAACACAGGAAGACGCACAGCGTGCATCAAGTTAAATAAGCAGGTTCTATGACAGTATATGCACCGTGATCCTATTTTTGTTAAATAAATATATATTAAAGGGTCTAGAAAGATTTGTACTAGAACGTTGATAATGTTATCTCTGAGGAATGGATTTACCTGTGATTTTCATCTTCTACTTTTTATCTTATGTTTCTTTCTCTTTTTTTACAAGCATGTTATCAATTTCACAAAACATTTTTGAAAGGCTCCAATTAAAGAAAAATACTCTGGACCTGGCACAGTGGCTCACGCCTATAATCCCAGCACTCTGGGGGGCCAAGGCAGGAGGATCGCTTGAGCTCAGGAGTTTGAGACCAGCCTGAGCAAGAGCAAGAGCAAGACCCCTTTATTAAAAATAGAAAAATTAGCTGGCTGTTGTGGAGCTCGCCTGTAGCCCCAGGTACTCCAGAGGCTTGAGCTGAGGCAGGAGGATCACTTGAATCCAGGAGTCTGAGGTTGCAGTGAGCTATGATCACGCCACTGCACTCTACCCAGGGCTACAGAGCGAGAGACTGTGTCCCCCCTCCAAAAAAAAGTAAATTAAAAAAAGAAACCACTCTGATTTTCTTCCAGTACTTTGAGGTACTAGGCAGAAAGGCACAGGGTTATCCCAACTGATGCAGTTTCACACGTAGATTTTAATAATTTAGAGAAACTACATGATTTACATATCAGGAGGTATATTTTTCTAGGAGCCAACCAAAACTTTAGAGGAATGCAGTACAGCTGTAATGCAAAGATGTTAACTGGCACAAAGAATTCTCTCATCAATGAATATTTAACGTAAATTCAAGAGAAGAGTCACGTGAGATTACAGCTTATCGCCTCCTATAGTGGGCAGATTCAGTGGGTGGTGATGCCGAGGACTACCGTGGGCCTGCTCCCCAACACAATCGCCCCCGAGTGTACACACAGCCACACACGCATACATTCACAGTCACAGACATGCAAGCATGAAGTCACTCGTGCACACACACAGCTGCACATGCACACACTACATGTGTGCAATCACACAAGCACACAGGCATGTGGCAAAATCACACACACAGAGCATCTCCACAAGGCTGTCTCAGGAACCCTGCCCGATACCATCACTGCTTACTCTCTCCCAGCCAGTGGGCTGGGGTCCCTCCCACAGAACAGGAATCGCCGCTGCGCAGAGTCAAGAACGGGCCTTTGCTGTACCATGACTTCACCTCTCTGGAATGGTCCTGCCTCTACTTTCCAAAAGAATATTCTAAATGTCAAGATGACAGTGGGGACCTGTGATAATCTTTACAAGTTGACTCATGATGGACAAACCATTAACAAGATTTAAAATGATAGTTTCCCCTGCGAGGTCTTCAGTGAGCCTCGGAAAGCAGAGCCTGGCCCTTAGGACCCACCCCGTTATTCTCAACACCATCTGGTACAGGCAGGCTGGGTAGATAAAGCTCTCTGACCACAGTAGATGGAAAGCACAGAGCACCCTGGGGCAGGAAAGGAATAAGTGAGAAAGAATTAAGTTAGGAGACCAGGGCAGATGGAAAGATGGGAGCTTAGGCTGGTGCTGGGAGTTCCCTTCTTCAGGGATCAGCTCCCCATAGGCTCTGCAAGGAAAGAGCAGCAGGACACCCCCCTTGAGCCATGTGACACTCCATGAGAAAGGCACTCCCAGATTGTGCCCCTGGGCATCAACTTCATTATCCTTTTGTAGTCCATATCATTGAGATGCCTCCCAACACCTCTTCTCTCTGGTTTCTTGTTTTCCAACCTTGGCTTGATTTTTAATTCTTTTATGAATCTGTTTGTTATATATAGGGTGCTGCATACAAGTTACATGAAATTGGACTCCAAATAGCTTCTTTTTTTTTTTAGGCACAGAGAGGTTCCAAAGATCCAACCCAAGTAATCCTCAGGCATGGTAAAGGACTGTAAATGTTACCCCACCTTCCATCACGCTCTTAAGACTTACTTGGCAGCAGCAGCATGGCCCAGTCCCTACTCCAAAGAGGGAAGCCATACATATCAAGGAGTAGGGACTGCAAAAACAAATGCAGGGCAAACTGCACACACCTAATCCTGACACGTCACCTGGCTGAACTTTGGTAGCGGAAGCCCAAGGAACACAGACTTATGGGTTTGTGCATATAGACATTGTCCTGTAGTCCAAAGGATGTGACTCGGTGGCAGATGGGAACCTGGAACATTGGATATCATCTTAATGACACTGCTTGCTTCCAGGTTTCTGGATGTTTTGGTGTCACAGCTGAATGCTAAGGCCTAGTTTTTGCTGGCAATGCGGGTAGATTTGATATTCCTTTGTCCGTCAGGCAAGTCCAGTGTATAAATAGAAAATTTGTATTTTAAATACTTTCCTCACTGATTTTATTGAAATTTTACAGATGCTTCCTGGGGGCGGAAGGATTTGCAAGCTGTTAAATCAAATTTCCAAGCACAGTGTTTATTTTCTTGTGGCAAACCACGTGGATGCTGATGCCTTATACATCAGCCTAAGGTTAAAGGTACACCGTAAGCTGCCACATGGGGGACTACTTAGGGACTCACGTTGGCGAGGTAGGCAGGTGGATAGATGAGCAGGAGAGAAAATCCCCAAAAATGTCCAACGCCCTCCCAGGTAGAGAGGGTCTGGGGCGTAGGCCTGGGTCACCCACAGGACAACTCTTTCTCTGAGGGCAATACTTTCTGGGGCCCAATCTGGTCTTGGATTTGCCCGGGGAAGACCCTTTAGTTCGCCCACTCTGCTCCCAAACTGAAACAACCAGCCCTCCTCTTCTCCAGCGTGGGGTCCCCTTCAGCCTTCCTCCCTCCTCCTGCCTCTGGGGCCTCATCCATGCTCGGCCCCCAATTGACTCCTGTTCCTTCCTCTCTCCCCCTATTCTTCACCTCCATCTCTCCTCGTCTTGCACTCACTCTATGCCCCCATCCGTCGTTCCTCTTGTCTCTCTCCTCCTGCCTCTCTCGCACCCATTCACCCTCCTGCCCGTCGTGCCCCCGTTCAACCTTCCTCTTGCCCCCCACCTCCCTCTCTCAGTCCCAAGCCGGTTCAGAGACCCCTGACAGCAATTCCCCAGACGGCAGCGCGAGTCCCTTACCCGGGCGCGGCAGGCCTGCGGTGGCCCGGCGGCCCTCGGACGGCTGCGAAGCGCCCGCGACCCGGCGCGGGGACGTGGCCAGCAGCGGAGCCAAGACAGCTCACGACAGCACGCCCTGCCGGGGCCCCGCCCAGGCCTCCGGGAAGTGACGTCACGGAGGGCGGGCCCGGGGCGGGGCGGCCTGGCTGGGACCTGGAGAGGCCTCGGTGGCGCCTGCCGCAGCCGGATGCGAGCCGGAAGCGAGGGGCGTGGCCGCACGTAGGCCCCGCCTCCCCGGGCCGGCTCGGGCCACGCCTAGCGCGTGGCCGGAAAGAGCTATTTTCGGCAGGTCTGCGGCGGAAGGGGGCGTTCCGAGTGCTCGGCAGCGCGGCTGTGTCAGCGGGTGTCTGGGGGGGTCCCAGGGTGGGGCAGGTCGTGCTCAGGTGCCCCTCGACGGTGCGCAGGGGGCCGAGCCTGAGGGGTGACCTCGAAACGGCACGTAACACCTTTCGCCCGAGCCTCCTGCATTCCTGCGTTTCCTCCCCCTCATGTGTGCAGCCGCTGCGGGAGGCTCCGGGTGTCCTAGGAGTCATGGTAGGGTGGCAGCTAACGGTCTGTGCACCTGCAGTGTGCCAGGCCCGTCCTAAGCACTTTCCCTGCAGGACCACTGACTTAATTCTGCAGTGGCACCACGGAGGAAGGAGCTACGCTCCCAGACTCGGGGCGAAGCGCTTTGTAATTGTAAGACGTGAGTTAACAATGGGGCAAAACGGAGTGGAGAGGAAAGTGTGTGGGACTTGACTTTAATTAGAAACAGGTCTTGCAAGTTACCAGTTCTGTGACTGAATCCCAGTCTGTGAAAGACCCTCCGGCATCCCCAGGTCCAAACCAAAACCTGTCTGTCAAGGATAATCTCACAGGAGTAAACCAAAAAGGCTTTATTTCCAGTTACATAACCTGCTTTGGGTCTTGCCTAGGAACATAAACCAGACACAGAAAGCTGAGAGTGTGCAAAGATAGGCTCAGCTATCCATCTCCGAGCTCTGGGAGCACCTGAAATTCGATTTAGAATGTCACCACCGCTGTCTCCTCTCCAATCTCACAGTTGGATGTTGTGTGGAACTTAACCTGCAAAGACATGGGTTTGCTGAGACCCGGGCCAGCTGGGCGGATAGGCGAAGACAAGATCCTTTTGCTTTGCGTTTGCTTTAAGTTTCCCCATTAGCTCTAACATGAGAAGTGCAGTATCCATGCTCACTTCAGAAGTGAAAATATACCCACATAGCCAACTGTACTTCTGTTTGCCCACCTCAAAACTCAATGTCTATAACTCTTGTGTTTTCATTTCCTCTTTGGCAAAATGGGGACAATTTTTACTGCTGAGGCTGAAATGACAAAGATAAGACACAGCCCCTCCTTTTCTTTAGAGCAGAGGCAGCTGGGCCACCATCTGCTTTTGCAATAAAGTTTTGTTGCAACACAGTCTTCCCTCTTCATTAGGTATGGTCTCTGGCTGCTTTTTCCAGACAAGGGCAGAGTTGAGTCGTAGCAGCAGAGCCTATATGGCTCACAAGGCCTAAAATATTTCCTCTCTGGCCCTTTATAGAAAATGTTTGCTGATCCCCACTCTAGAGCGTTACTAGAAAATGGGTTTTAGAAATACCTGGCCAGGACAGTGTGACATACGAGGAGACTCATTCTCATATGGGGATCTGCTGCCTGTCGGTGGACTGGGGTCACCTGGAGACAAGTGCTCGTACAGGGCACAGCTCTGGGAACTGCACAGCTGCTTCTGTAGAGTATTAGGAAGAGTAAAGCAGGGCAGGCCAACCGCTTCTGATGGCCATGGATAAAATAGAGAAAGATACACTGAAATCCTCCAGTTTTTGTCTCAGGGCACAGATCGTTTCATGTGCTTTCTGTGCAGAAATAGCTAAAGAAACTCAGGGCTCGGTCCTCTTAGTTGTTGAATTGATGTTATTTGAATGTAAGTCCTCAGTGGATGCCACATTAGAAAGTTAGGGCTCTGGAGTAACACTGCCTGGCTTCAAATCCTGGCTGTTCATTTTTTTCACCGAGTGACAACAAACAGGAGGTTTAGACTGTGCCTCAGTTTCACCATACAGTTGATTCTGGTATTTGCAATAGTTACGTTTAATAAAGTCATCCAGTACACTGACTTAGGAAGTGCTGCTCCTAGGGAAAATACAGGATTAGGTTCCTGTGAGCCTCCAGCTACAACATTTTTATCAGTTGATCAATACATAGCCTTGTTTTTGTGTTTCTTTTTAGAGACATCTTATTTAATGTATATTATTGATTCATCACCATTGAACCCATGGCCAACAGCCCTGTAACTTATGCCTAAACAAAGCGTATCTAACACATGTATTTTCTCCCTAAGGCACAGCCCAGCCTTTAGCACACAGGACACTAGAACACTAGACAGCTCTTCAGCGTTAGACGCGGGGGCCATTTTAAATGACAAGATCACCAACAAAAAGCACAAAAATCTGAAAAACGTGGCATTAAATAGACCTAGAAAGGGGCACAATCGAAACAAGAGGGCAGAGGGAGTGTCAGCTTGCTAGATCTCATCTGGGAACACGCACATTGGTGACTCAAAATCTCCTCCAGTCTATGCATATACACGCACACGCCTTGAATGACCTCAAAAGCATGACAAGTATTGCTCTGGGGGTTAGAAATAAATTTTAATTAGCAAGTGAATTTGCAAACTTGGAATCCACTTACCATAGGATCAACTGTATGCTCAAATAGAGAATTAATAGGACCTGCTTATCAGATAGTTACGAGAATTAAACGATAAGTTAAGTACAAGTGCTTATAATGGGCGTTACCCATACACAGAGCACCGGGTGAATATTAGCTATTATTATTACTGATCCCAGAAGAGCACGACTCTGATATTTGGAATAGGGATCTCTAGAAGTATGGGATGACGTAGAGTCCCTGAGTCCCAAACTATTCTGAACTTTCTCCACAGTGTCACACCAGGCAGACCTTTCCCTTGTCACAGGAAACCCTCTCTTCCCTTCTGGAAGTTTCCTCTCTCATCAAAGGGAGTTCCATTTCAGGAGAGGGCCAGTACTTCCCTTCATGCTCTTACCTTTATTGTCATTATTTGCAACTAGAACGTTCATTTTCATGCTCTGAACACAAAACTAAAGATATTAAAATTAGGAGAATTTTAGGCCGGGCGCGGTGGCTCACGCCTGTAATCCTAGCACTCTGGGAGGCCGAGACGGGAGGATTGCTCAAGGTCAGGAGTTCGAAACCAGCCTGAGCAAGAGTGAGACCCCGTCTCTACTAATAATAGAAAGAAATTAATTGGCCAACTAAATATATATAGAGAAAATTAGCCGGGCATGGTGGCACATGCCTGTAGTCCCTGCTACTTGGGAGGCTGAGGCAGAAGGATCGCTTGAGCCCAGGAGTTTGAGGTTGCTGTGAGCTAGGCTGACGCCACGACACTCTAGCCCAGGCAACACAGTGAGACTCTGTCTCAAATAAATAAATAAATAAATGAGGAGAATTTTGAGAATAAAAAAGAAATACTTGCTGAGAATAGGCACAGAGAGGGTCACTTCATGATGATACAAAATTCAACTTACCTGGAAGCTGTGACAATTCTAAACATTCTAAATGGAATGAGGTCTTAAATAATAAGACCTCAAAATAGGTAGAGCAATATTGGTGGAACTGCAAAAAGAAACAGAAAAATCCTCAACATAAGGGAAAATTTTAATACACTTCTTTTAGTAATGTATAGAACAAGCAGTCAAAAATAAAAACCAGTAAGATTATTAAAGACTTGAATGACAGCACTAACAAATCCTGGCTAAAGATCATATATCAACCACCCTACCTAATGACTGAATTTGCTCATCACATTTGCAGATAACTCCGACTTAGACGAGTTATGAATGATACAGTGTAGTTTCAGACCATGCTTTGGCTCACCTTCTGGCCTTTTGTCGGCCCCAGAGGGCCACCTTGTCCTGGGCTCTGTGGAGGGTGGCAGGGCAGAGGAAGGTCTACTGGTAAACCCTGGGCCCTCCTGCACCAGAAACCTGCAGCTTGAGGCTCCCTTGGAAAGCTGAGAGCAGGCGCAAGGAGGGGTGTTTACCCCCATAGCTCTCGGCAGCAGTGGCAGAGCTCCATGCTGCCCTTCACGGGCAAGGGCTGCCGTGCTGCTGGACGTGTTTGCATTCCAGGAACCCAAGGAGCGTGGCTCAGTCTCCCAGACATGGAAAAGTGAGGGTGGAGCGACTTTGAGGCTGAGCAGGACGTCTTGGCAGAAATGGTTGTTTAAAAATTGTTTTTAAATGTTTATGCAAACTAGTACATCTTGAATATCCTGGTTACTAAAATTTTGAAGAGGTCATCATTAAAAAATCTCAATCAGGGATTCTTTGTGGTCATTGTAAGCATACATATCTGCTGTGACTGAGATATGGGTGGACAAGAAACGATGGGAATCTCTAATATAAATTTAGTGGAAAAGGACTAATGTCGTTCCATAAAAACTCCTGGTAGACTACAAACAGGAGGATATTTACTCAACATGATACAGAATAGTTATTTCAAGCTATTATTCTACATCATACTTACTGGCTTAAAAAAAACTAGAGGTGTTCCTAGGAAAATCAGAAACAGCGTGCCTATTCTCAAGCTCTTAGTGGACTTCTGGCTTTTCTAGTCAAAGCAGTGAGATGAGAAGAATAAGCAGAGTATAATTTTCAAGACAAATTTTCATCATTTACATAAGGTATGACCAACTACCTAGAATATCTAACAGAGCCAACTTAAAATCAATGAAAACTTATAAGAACAAGTTAATAAATGGGGCAGTTGCAAACTAAATGTCAGTACATTTCTCATATACCAAAAACAAGCTAAAAAATTTTAAATGTCAGTTACTATGATAATAAAAATATAAAATACTTAGGGATACAGTAGTGAGAAATATTCAGGACATCATTAAAGATGTAAACCCTCCAAAATTAATTCATAGGTTTGATGCAATTTTAATACAAAAATTCATTTTGTATTCTTATGGAGCTTAAGAAAATAACTGACATTCATTTGTAACACCAAATGGTCAAAAATAGCAAGGAAACTGTATTTATCAAAATGTCTATAAAACATGCATTACTTCTATAATAGAAAAAAGTGTTTTATAATAGAAAACTATTTTTAGGAGAAATGCTCTTTAACAACAAAAGCCAACTTAATCCTCATACACATTTAAAAGCAGCATAGCACGCAAAAGCTGAGGCATAAACCTTTCTATCCACTGTTTATCAGATTAGTTAGAAATTCAAGTCACTTCCCAAAAAATGACAAATAAGTAGAAATAGTTCTTTGAGAAGAAGATATGTGATTTGATACTGTTTTGCCCAGAGAAGAAACAAATAAACCAGTTAGTCTTGCAGAACCCAAATGGTTTTTCCAAGAATTATGTTGGTCAGCTGTTCTGTATACAGTGGCAAATACGTAAGTGTCACCTGTCTGACCCATGTACTTGGGAAATAAGGGGCCACTTCGTGTCCTTTGAGATCTTCGCAGCAACCACAAACCCTATCTCATCATCTGTGTTCCAAGTAGTCATTTGTTTACTTCCAGCCAAATGGATCCAAATGCCCAGGTGCACTTGACTGATTCTAAATGCTAAACCTCACTCCCTGCACCTGAGCGTAGCCCAAGTCCTGAGGCACGTCACAGCGAACCCTATCCGGGACCGCAGTGGGAAATGCTGCCTGTTTCCTCTCCTTTAAATTTCTGATTTCGCTTGAGTTTTCCTATAGCTGATCATCCCCCAGCCCCCGTCACTCTTTCATGACTTTGTCTTTTGTGGATCACCTACGTTTGGAGATGTCACTTCCCTAAGAGTGGCTGAACTTCCCCCCAGTGTTTACGGAAAGGCAGCTCCGGCAAAGCGCTAGGGAAAGGCTTCTCATGCCTTGAAAACTACACACAGAGGTGTTTGTTTCCCGAGCCGCAGGGAGGCTACGCCACCCTCCACTTTCCTGGGCACTGCCTTCTGCCAACCTCCCACCCAATTCTGATGGCATCGGACCACTGTCTTCCCTCCCCCACCAGCCCTGAGACCATCACAGGAACTCCGTCCTTGTGTCCTCCTAGTCCTTGTGACCTTCGTGGCTTCTCTGGCCCCAAGGCCATGCTTGGGACCCTGTCACCATTCACATGGAGAGGCTCCAGCTTGGGCTCCCACTTTCGAACCATCCTTCCAGGTATCTCATGTCATTGCTCCCCCTGCACCTGTTCTTGGGCCAAGGCCACACCTGGTGGCCCTTTGTTGCTGCCTTCTCTTCCTTCCTCCCCCAGCTTAGATTCCGTGATCCAGAAAGTCAGTCACTCTCTTGCCAGTAGACAAACTTCCTTGTCCTTCCAATGCACCCCGTGGCGAGGGCAATGGCGACACCACAGGGTGGGTCCAGCCACGCCTGCACCTGGGAGCTGGAGAAGATCCGTGGTTTCCTGCCTCAGCCAGGCCTTCGTGCTGCCAGAACCCCATGCTTCCCTGCGGGGGGCCCTCTCCCGTCCCCTTCCACCGTCCTCAGTCCTCAAAACCGCTCCATTTACTCTCAGCAGAAGGTCGTGCCTCTTCCTTCATAGAGAAAGCAGCAGCCCCTGGTGGGAACTCCCTCCCTGCCTGCGCCAGGCGTGAGTAAATGCACACCCGTCCTCTTCTCCTCCCTTCCTGCCAAGTTGGGAGCACTGTTCCCAGCGCCTGGGGTGAGGGTCCTGCCCTGCACCATCCCCCTGAGAACTTCACCTGCTGGTTAACGACTGCCTTTCCTGGACACCCCCCTCTCTCAACAGGCATCTTCCCTTGAACACTGAGACAGGCGCAGGTCTTTACCGTCAGCCACAAAAGGCATAAATGGGCAGCATACTTAACAGTTGTAAAGTGAGTAACTATTCAATCCACTACCTGCCAGGTCAAGAAATAGGACTTCACCAGCTCTCCAAAAGTTGTCTGTGTGTCGGTGGTTCCTTGCACATAACCTCTCCTCCTTCCCTCCAGGTACCAAGTCTCCTGCCTTTCGTGAGAGTCATCTCCTCACTTGGTGTTGCAGGTCGACACCTTTGCAGCATCCTAGACAAACTTGCTTCATCTTGAGCTTCATAGGAATGAACCGCGCTGCGTGCGGTCTCTGTGTCTTCTTTTGCTCTGTGTTGGGTTTTGGTTGTTTTATGTTGCTGTAACTTGTATATTCTCATTGCTATTTTGCATGCCGTTACACAGATGACCACAATTTATTAATCTGTTCCTCTTGTGAACCAAAATAAAATCTTAAGGCCCCTCAGCAAACTAAATGGACCCCCTCTTGGCCCAGGAGACCCCAGAGGTACCCTAAAGTTGAGTTACTAGCCAGGACAAGAGAGGTCAGACATGGCTTGTCATATTAATAGAGCACAGTAGCCACACTGAAAGGGCTCCTGATGACCACGGTTGGAACAACTAACAAAATAGTGATAGAATTCAATTGTAACCCGAAGAATAAAGCCAATATCCATGAGCCCATATAGGTATAAATGACCGAGAAAATGAATAAACGAGGGAGAAGTGACAACTCTTCCTTACAGAAGGACCCCAGTGATTGAAGGTGGGAGGAAAGAGGGAGGTGGGAAACTACAGTTAGAACACCACAGTCACAGGCGCCCTGGACAAGGTCCGCGGGTGAATGCTAAAATTAGTGGGTGGAAGTTAAAGCAGAAACAGGATGTTTCCATAGTCGCAAAGTCTCTCCCCTACGACATTTGGTAATTAAAAGGGAAAAGTAGCAACTTCAGAGTGGAGAATCCTGGCAGATGCCATCTTCTCCAAGTGCTCAGGGTGAACGTCCTGCGATGTAAACGGACACCGCAGACCCCTGATCCGATGCGTGAGAAGAGCTCGTCGTGGGACCCTTTCCAGTAACGCACAACCTCGATCTAATCACAGAAAAATGCATCAGACAAACCCAGATCGAAGGTATTTTACAAAACAAACTGACCACTATTCAAAAGCATCAAAGACAAAAGTCAAGGAAAGACGGAGGAACTGTCACAGATTGTAAGAGACCAAAGAAAAATAACAGCTACATACACGTGGGATTCAGGATTGGACTCTCAAAGAGAAAAGGGTCCGGGTGGAAAAACGCAAAATCCGAATAAATTCTGTAGTTTAGTTAATAGCACTGTGTCAAAGTTGATTTCTTAGTTTTGACAATTGTTCCATGGTTACGTAAGATGCTGACACAAGGGGGAAACTGGGTTAACATACATGGGAAACAGGAAGTCTCTGTACTATTTTTGCAAATATTCTGTAAGTCAAAATTATCTCAAAATAGAAAGTTAAAAAAACACAAAAGAATGACCATTTTCACAGTAATAAAAAAATTCAATAGATGTCCTATATACAAATAACAGTCAGTTAGAAGATATGACAGATGAAAAATATTAACAAACATCTAGAAAATGTGCAGAATACCTAGGCATAAATTTTACAAGAAATTGCAGGATACCCATCATGCGCCACATGAGAGAGATAGAGTGATAGAGAGTGATAGAAACCTAGTGTCTAAAAATAAAAAAAAAATTTTTAATGTATTATGATATATGGCCACAATAATTATAACCGGGGAGGGGGGGTAAATAGAGCAATAGCGTGAATTACAGACAGGTGAAATTGTCCATGGGACTTACGTAATAATAAATGGCTTTTTAAATCAGTACAGAAAAACTGGATCATTCAATATGCAATGAAGACAACTAAATAGCCAGTTGGAAAAGTAAAGTTAAATTCTTACTCTTTACCACAAAATACAGTCAGCTAAAACCAGACGGAAGTGCCAAAAGTGAAAGCCATGAAATTTCTGGAAGTAAAACTTCAGTAAATCTTTTCCTAGGCTCGGGAGTACGGAAGGCCTTTCTAAGCATGGAATGAAGCTCAGAAGGCAAAGAAGTTAGAAAAATTGTGTAAAATTAAAACCATCATAAAGTTAGATACATGCTGGAAAAATTTTTTGCAATATATGGGATGAACAAGGATCTTAGTTCCCTAAGTTATAAAGAGCTTATTCAGATTGTTAAGACGAAGAGAAGAACGTCTCAACGGAAAGATCAGCAGGGCCATGCGCCCTGA
Source organism: Lepilemur ruficaudatus (assembly GCA_963574885.1). Lineage (NCBI taxonomy): Eukaryota > Metazoa > Chordata > Mammalia > Primates > Lepilemuridae > Lepilemur > Lepilemur ruficaudatus. Next base: position 19,078 of record CAUYRT010037498.1, read on the forward strand.
GGGCTCTGGGGAGCATCCTTCCTCGTCTCCGCCTGTAGCTGGTGGCGCAGACAGTCCTTGGCATTCCTTGGATTCCCGGTGGCTTCACTCCAGCCTCTGTCTCCATCCTCACGTGGGCTTCTCCTGCCTGTGTGTCTCTGGGTCTCTGGGTCCAAATTTCCCTTCTATAAGGACTCCGATCACTGGATTGTAGCCTGCCCTAATCCAGCATGACCTTATCTTAACTTGATTATATTAGCCAAGACCCTATTTCCAAATAAGGTCACACTCGTGGGTAGTGGTGGTGAAGACTTCAATGTATCTTTTGGAGAACACAGTTCAACCCATAAGAGATATGAATGAGCATTTCTCAGAAAAAAAATATAAATTGACAATAAAACATAGGAAATATTGCTCAATAACATAAACCATTAAAACATAAAAAGTTAAAATGGAAATGAGTTTTTGTTTTCACCTATTAGTTTGACAAAGATTAAAAAGATTGAAAATACCCAGTGTTGGCCAGGGCCTGGGAAAAAAAACCCCACAAATTTGTAAGTCATATTTCCATTTTAAAATCTCAATTTCTAATTCTTATTTTTACTTTATTTCTATTTCTATTATTTTTTGAGACAGAGTTTCACTTTGTTACCCCTGCTGGAGTGCAGTGAGTGCATAGCTCACAGCAACCTCAAACTCCTGGGCTCCAGTGATCCTCCTGCCTCAGCCTCCTGAGTAGCTGGGACTACAGGCGTATGCCACCACGCTTGGCTAAGTTTTCTATTTTTCATAGAGATGGGGTCTCGCTCTTGCTCAGGCTGGTCTTGAACCTCCGAGCTCAAGTGATCCTCCCGCCTCGGCCTCCCAGAGTGCTGGGATTACAGGCGTGAGCCACTGTGCCCAGCCTGTCCCTTATTCTTGATGCATAGTCTGGGCTCTCCACAGAAACAGAACCGATAGGGTATATATTTAATAGAAACAGAGGGATTATAAGGAATTGGCTCACGCAGTTATGGAAGCTGACTTCCATAAGGAAGCCATAGGGCAAGCGGAAGACCCAGGAGAACTCAGTGTAAATTCCAGTCTGAATCCAAGTCCAAGGGCAGGAGCAGACGGATGTCCCAGCTTGAGCAGCCAGGCAGGGAATGCGCTTTCCCCTGTTCCACCTTTTGTTCTATTCAGGCCTCCAACAGAGTGGAAGAGGCCCGCTCACATTAGGGAGGCTAATCTGCCTGACTCAACCTACCGATGTACGTGTTAATCTCATCCAGAAACGCTCGCACAGAGAAACCTAGAATAATACTCCACCAAATGTCTGGGCACCCTGTAGCCCAGTCAGGGTGACACACAAAATTAACCATCCCCCTTGAAGGCCATTCTCCTGGGTCAGAACACTAGGTTGAGAGTAGTTTCTGCACTTGAAGCTCTTCTCCTCTGTTGTTGTCCGTCTGATACTCCTTTGTCGGTATTCTGTTATTTTCTCCGGTTGCTTCTAAGATCTTTTCTTTTTGGTTTTCTGCTATTTCACTGTTGTGCCAGTTTTTAGTTTCTTGTCTCTCAGCCCCAGATGCCCCTTCCTTGTCTGCCAGGAGGGACTGGACTGGAGGGCACTGGGGGGCCGGAGGGGAGGAGGAGCCCATCGTCCTGTTTCCAGCGTGTTCCTCTCACTGGGCACCACCACTGGGCAGCTTCCCAACACAGGGCTGCAGGGGCTGACACCTCCAGCCCTCTGTTGGCTCCCCAGGGACAGCTGTTGGCAGGACCGCTCAGTGACCTTTCCATAGCTGTGCTCTCTCCAGCAAGGCCTGGATCTCTTCCGGGCCCTCTCCGCAGGGTGCTCTGTCTCAGCCCTGGGGCGGGGGCTGCTCCTGAAGTTTGCCCTTTTGTGTTCTTTGGGGTTCCCTTGACCTCTTGCTACCCAAGCCCTACTCCCACGCCCGCTGTGGGTCACATGTCTTCAGCGTGCACCCTCCCCATTCCAATTGCCGTGCAGGTCTGTCTCCGGACGGGACCCTGAATGGCATCCCCATGAGGTCTCTGGATGGGGGTTTCTTTTTATTTGTCCTGCTTGGGATCCATGGGGCTTTCTGAGTCTGAGAATGGGTGTCCTTCATCACTTCCGCAAAACTTTCAGCCATTATTACGTTGAACACTGCCTCTGCCCCCTCTGGTTTTTCTGTGATACCAGTTTTGTCCCTTAGATCTTCTCACTCCATCTTCCATGTCTCTTAATCTCCTTAAAAAAACAGCTTTATTGTTACATAATTCACATACTACATGGTTCACCCATTTAAAGTGCACAGTGCAATCATTTCTGGTATTCATGAAGCTGTGCAACCAGCACCACAATCAATATCACAACATTTTCTTCACTCCCAAAAGAAACCCCAAACTGATTAGCAGTCACTTCCCATCCCCCTCTCTGCAGCCCGGCGACCACTAATCTCTTTTGTGTTTCTGTAGATTTGCCTATTCTGGATATTTCATACAAATGGAATTAAATAATACGTGGTCATGCTAGTCTGTTTTCTGTTGCTTATGACAGAATACAAGAAACTGGTAATTTATAAAGAAAAGAAATGTATTTCTTAGAGTTAGGGAGGCTGAGAAGTCCCAGGTTGAGGGGCTGCGTCTGGTGAGGGCCTTCCTGCTGGTGGACACTCGCCACAGAGCCCGGAGTGACGCGGTCAGGGCTGAGCGTGCTAACTCAAGTCTCTCTTCCTCTTCTTTTAAAGCCACCAGTCCAGCCAGGTGCAGTGGCTCATGCCTGTAATTCTAGCACTTTGAGAGGCCAAGGCAGGAGGATTGCTTGAGGCCAGGAGCTCAAGACCAGCCTGGGCAATGTAGTGAGATCCTGTCTCTACAAAAAAATTTTTTTTAAATTTAAAATTAATTTTTTTTAAATTTCAGAATATTACGGGGGTACAAATGTTTTGGTTATATGGATTGCTTTTATATAGTTTGAGTGAAAGCTATACGTGTGTTCACTCGGATAGTGTGCATTGCACCGATTAGGTGTGAATTTATCTATCCCTTCCTCCCGCCTCCCACCTGCTTGATTTCCATTGAATTTTACTACCATGTGTGCTCATGAGTATTGATCTATTAGTGCCACTTCAGTAGTGAGTACATGTGGTGTTTTTCCATTCTTGCGATACCACACTTAAAAGATGGTTTCCAGTTCCATCCAGGTTGTTACAAAAGCTATTAGTTCACCATTTTTTATGGCTGAGTAGAACCCCATGGTACACACATACCACATTTTATTAATCCACTCATGTATTGATGGGCACTTGGGTGGTTTCCACGTCTTTGCAATTGAGAATTCACATTTAGTTTTGTTTGATCCAAAGCCCAGTGTTTTGTTTTGTTTTGCTTTGGTTTTTATGCCCCTATGCTATCCCTGCAGTCTTGACAATTTGTCTCTTCAGAGTGGGTAGATGCTGAATGACTTTATTACTGCCAATGAAACAATTCCTCAGTGGGTGAAAACATACAGTACTGGAGCTGACAAAAGCTCCCTCCCCTGGGTTCAACAGCAAAGGAAACAACGTTGACATCACATCCACTGAGTTCCACACCTGACTCATTGCAGCCTTGCGCTGCCCTGAATTATGACCCTTTTCTAGGATAAAAAAGCAGAGATGCCAACGTACATAGGAGCAACATGTAGGAGAAAAATTAGCTTCAAATAAAGAAGAGCATACTTAAATTAATCTAAGGCGCTGTTGACAATCCAGGTGCTAAACAGGATGGAGATCATAGGATCCCAGTTTTTGGGTCAAAATGGCAATACCTGCATTCTGCATGTTTTAAATAACCACCTGGGGAGGATATGTTTTTAACGTTCCTTTAGGTACCACTGTTTTCCACTCTTTCCATATGGGTGTGTGTATAGATTTAATTTGTACCACCACTACCTCCCACCCGGGTACCCCAATGCACGCACATGCTTCAAACATTGATTATTGAGTTCCAGACACTGTCCTAGAAATGGCGATATAAACAAGACAAACAATAGCTTCACTCTTGGAAGGTTTATGTATTAGTTTCAGAAACAGATAAGCAATGAACAAACAAGTGTATAGGATATTTTCACAAAGTAATAAATGCTACAAGGAAATAAAACCGAGTGCAGGGTCATGAGTAATCTGGAGGTGGGTTGGTGACGCAGATGTGCATGTCTGGAAAGAGCAACCCACCCTGTGACCTGGGGACGTGTGAGATACAGGAAAAGCAAGAGGGAGAGCATTCTGTGCAGCTAGGCTAGCACGTGCGAAGGCCCTGTGGCAGGGGCCGGCTCGGAACGTTCAAGGAAGGGAGAGAAGTTAAGCTAACCAAACCTGCGGGTGGTTATGAGAACAAACTCTGGTGGAATGAAGAAAGGTGGCACTCTTTGTGTTTACGCAGACCAGGGAAATCATCTGCTTTCTTTTGTGAGTGATATGAATCGGGGCCCCGTGTCTCCATCGCAGGATAAGAGCTACCTGCTTGGCCTTGCTTGCGGGCTGAGTTGTGAGCAGGGAAAAGTGGGTTCCTTGGCTCTATTTCGGGCTCACGCACCTCTGGCTTTTTCATCCTTCTTCTTTGCTCCTGTACTGAGTAATCTCCCCTAAGTGCTTGAGATTAAAACCGGGACCAAGTACCCTGAGGCCTCGGCCACAGTCACTGATATCCGCTGCTCCCGACACTCTGAGAAATAGAGCACTTTTAAAGCTTCCTGCGGGGCATGTTGTGTCTGCAAAATGCCTGAAGACTTCAATTTTGGAAACCCTTCATCAAAGTCCTAGGAAGGGCATTTTAAGTCATGGTTCTTCTACAATTAATCATTTTCCCAGTAATGCAGACCCTGAAATAACCCAGATAGATAGAATATAATGCAGAGTTTAATGCATATTTGATTTGTTTACCCCTTCAGAAAGTGCTTATCTGATCAGGGAAACTTCCACGTCTGTCACTGAGATTTGAAACCCCTTGATATCTGAAATGCTGGAGCCAGTTAAGTCTGTTATAGTCCTCAGTCATTAAAGAAAATGAAAAGTTCATTGACGATCACAGTGTATTATTTTCTTTTACTCGTGAGTTGCTACACAGTTACATCCAATAGAAATGGGCAATTTTTAGTCTTGCAGAAAGCCTACAGAGATACGGTATAGTTTGACTACAAAAAGGCCAAAATAAAAGAAGCTTTGGAGGTCAGAAATCTGGTTGTACGAAAGTAATTAAATTAATTTTTATTTGCATGGTGATTTACATAGACACGAAAACCATAAATTATCATTTTCACAGAATGGATCTAGGAAATGAATGGAGACTGCCACTAAAAGTGTAATAAATATTTAAGTTTTTTTCCCCTCTGAATTGTGTTGTTTTAAAAACAGGCCAGTGTGGCCATCCAGGTTCTTTGCAAACAGGGTATAAGCCATAAAGGCCATTTTTGATACCTGTCTACTTTCAATGTTGATACTGTTGTCGTGATAATATAGCTTCTGTTCCCAGTCTGTTTTACACCCAAATCGATTTACTCTTTAAAACGATGCCAGGCCACGTAGTTGGAGATGATCCTACATTCCCAAATCTTAGCATCTCCAGCCCTGTCCGTCATTTGTCATGTGACTTGTTTCCTTGTTGGTAGAATTCAGTACAACGCATCATTTCGCCACATGGCCTTCTTCACATCCTGAACAATATAGTCCATTTCTTTCTGAGGTCACAAAACCAAATTTCACGTCAAAATATCCCTGATGGCCAAACATTTGCTTTCAGAAAGGGATTTTGCAAAGCAAAGACTTTCCCTTATTATACAGTCTCATCTGAATAGATATTATAGCAGCTAGCAAAGCAAAAGCTAAGCTACTTTCTACTTCAAAAGCTGTGAAAGAATTAGATGTGGTCATGCATTCCAAGTGCTTGACTCATGAGTTTAAATATTAAACCCACCTCTACTGCTCTCTAAGAATGGTCCCTGAGCCCAGAGTTGAGAGAAACAGCCATGCCATCCATGGGTGGATTCTAGGAAGGGGTTTGTGTATGTATGTGTTCACTCACCAAATGCGTATGATGAATTAGGATGAATCACAGATGAATCATTTCAGGAACGACCTTATTCTAGGAAATGAAAGGTATGTGCTTCTATAATACATCGCAGCAAGAGCAGGAGCTCAGGAGGCGTAAAGACCACGTGTGGGAAACGATCAGTCAGGGCAGAGAGGCTGTTTCATCTTGGAAAGGATGAGAGCACCAGGCAGTCTTCTTAGCGGAGCATCTCTAAGACTGGCTTTCAAAGTAGGGACTTGTTCTTGGCCACAGTGAGCCTGACCTTTACTGGAATAGGTACCGCATCCTCCAGGAGGGGTCCTGCTGTGAAACCAGCATCACTCCTACTGCTCACCAGGGGATTCTTCCTGTAGGCTCCTCAGGATTGAGGCAGGACTGATGACCTTCAGGCAGCCTAGGTCATCTCCAAAGCCAGACACATCCTACTTCATTCAGTTCAGTCTGTAGCATTGGCAAGTATTTAATCCAAAACCAAAGTGCTCACATACAAAACATGAGGTGATACAGCACCGTTAAGAGTAGGTCAGAAAAGTGTTCAGTAATATTATAGTAATAATTATCTTTGGGAATGAGATTGTGAGTGATTTTTATGTTTCTAAATGTTACTTTATACATTTTTTCTGCAGTGGGCATAAATTCCTTTTAAAGATGGGCTAAAGTTAGGGTCCCTAAATGTCTCAAGTTTCCAGTCTGTATTTAGTCAGTATTTTATTTTGTAATCTAAGCTATTTATTGTGAAAACCATTAAGATTTGATGAGCGTACTTGAGGCATACGGTGTATCGTATTTCCCGAGGTTTTCGTCCACGGTGATGAAGCCAGGATGCAGTGCGACAGCACTAGTTTTGGGTGTCAGAAGACCCTGCTTCATTTCTGGGAGAATTTAGACAACTCACTTCATTTCCACCTGCATTTGCATTCTGTGAAACTGCAATGTGAGGCTGCTTTGATGATCAACTAAGATTATATGTGAAAATATATTTTGAAAACAGTACCTCACTCCAGAACTATAAGGCAGGATTAAAATAACTGGAATTAATTCTCTGTATTTAAAGTTGTGGTATTGAGTTCTTATCAATCGGGTGGAAATCCACACAAAATGAACTCTCTGTAAGTCACTATATCTAACATCCCGTTGTTTACTTAAGATATGAATCAGGTGTTTCATAAGTTATAACATAATTGCTAGATGATTTAGATACCAATTCCTTAAAATCATGGTATGCATTCAAATTTTCTGATAATAGTTTGTTTAAATTATGGCACCAAGTACTTATTTGTGTACGCAATATTAGGTGTATGTCTCTGTGCGATGTGTATTTTGGTAGGCATACAGGTTATATATGTGTATATAAAATGGAACACATCAACATCAGCGGGAAAACTGTAGATATGCATATATAATTTTCCATTGATATTGATGTTTTATTTCAAGGTAACTTCCATCGTCAGTACTTGAAGATAAAAGACCATTAGACATTTTCTTTCAGTAATAATTGAATTTTCAATCCCTGTAAAGTAACAACTCACTCTTAAGTAAGATATTAAAATTATCAGTGAAACTGCACATTATTTTATTGCCCTAAGGAAATACAACTTACAAATGGACTCACAAGAGATTCATTTAAGCAACATGTTAAAATGCGATTATGTTTATGTTTTTAAAAGTTTGTCCATTAATTTTTTTTTCTAGTTAATCTACTTATTTGAAGCTGTATTTAAGGACAGCATTTAAATCAAGCTTAGATGTACATCATTAAAAAAAAAATTGATACAATCTTTGTGAGTACTCTGTAGAAGGCAAGTGCTGATTAAGGTATAAGAACCAGGGAAAAGAGAAATACCACCTTGTCATAAATCTAGTGTCTATATTTTTGTGAGCTTTAGGCTTTTGATTCTGTTGCACTGGCTATTTAGGCCTGCACCATTCAAACAAATACTGTCTTAATTACTGTAGCTTTATGGGAAGATGTATTGTTACATAGCAGACCAAATAAATCAGAATCTATTTTAGGTATAGATAACTTTAAAACCTTCTCTGTTGGTTACAATGGACAGTCAAGGATGAGAGTTAGTCAGCTAAGAACTTTTGGAAGAGTTCAAAAGTCTCTATCAGGGCCCGTGGAAAGTCCACCTCCTGATCAAATATGTCTCACTCTGCATAACACACTGTACTGATTGGTACCTCAAAAGAGGCCTAAATGTTACTCTTAATAAATAAATCTTAATATCTGCTATCTGGTTCAACATATTGGGTCTATCATGGTAACGACCTTCTAGCTGACATTTTTTTCTGTTGAATTTACTTCTCTTTTCTCCAATTAATAATCAAGTCTTGCCTTTTTTTGGTTTACTGTGAAGCCAGAATTGCTCGATAAACCAGAAAAGCTATTTTCTTTAAAGGCCTTTCAAAACCCCACAGCTGTAATATCTACTTGTTACAGTGTCATTGTTAGACTTAAATTTAGTGGAAAATGGGCTTCTCATTAGTTCTCTGGTTTTAAACTCATAAATCCCTTTCATTAAATATTTTTCATTAAGATGTAGCCAACGCCCACATACGATACATTTGATAATATTACCGTAGAAGACTTGAGCTCACCGAGACCTCCTATTGTAAAATATGTTTTTAAGTATAAAATGTAGCTGAAAATAATTTTCTGTTTGCAGTTCGGCAGTAAAAGCTGGGATAATACTTGTGTTCAAATACTGCACATGATAATCTGAGCATACCCAGTTCCCTTTAAAACTTTCTTCATATATTTAGTGTCAAAAATTTAAATATACTTAAAACACATTGGTGAGGAATGGTCAGGTTAGGAAGGAATGAAACCCTTGTGGACAGTTTTCGGGAGCTACTTAACTGCTCATTTCAGACAAATGAAAGATTTGAGAGGAGTTATTTTGTTCTCACAGGATGGTAATACGTACCGTTGAAACGATTACAGTGTGTTCATCGGCGCAGAGTTAGAACGAGGTATCTGCCTGGTCTCCATCTCCGCTGGCTCTCATCCAGGCTGATTGATCCTCACGTAGAGGGCCAGGCAGACTGTCAGAGGTAACCGTGCAGAGGAGTAAATTAAACATTTAACATGGCACAGAAATCTCGCGGGCGGGAAGTAGTTATGTGGGAAGGGGACGTGGACCAAACAGGTAAATAGGGAATCACCGAGCAAAGGTAGGTGAATGCAAAATCAGGAGCAGCAGGAAGGAGATGAACTGGTGAGAGTGAGGAGGGAGGGGTTTCAACGCATCCAGAGGTAGAAATAGAACAGTGGTCAGGTGCGTGACTATAACCAGCCTCCCGGAGGCTGTCCTTTCAGTGATCACGCTTGTAGGAAGCCTGGGAGCTGCAGTTTGCTCAAGGGGCCTGTTCCCTGGAACTACTCTAGAGGTCTGAACGTGGCCAGAGAAGCCGACTGCGAGAACTGGTAACACAAAACCTTGGGAGCGGAGGAGAGTGGAACCAGTCCCTGGGGCCCCGCTCAGTGCCAGTAGTGGCTTCATGGTGCTCCACCGCCATTCACCGCCATCATGTTCCTGGCAGCATGTCGGTCGGGGGGGGTAGTCTAATTCCACCTGTCAAGGGATGTTAGGACAAGAGGCGTGAGTAAAGTGTGGGGTGTTCTGCAGAGCTGCTTAGGGAAGGCTAAAACACTTCTTGCTCCTTTTAACTGGGAGCCTTTTCTTTCTTTCTTTCCATCATTTGGACATGAACTTTCCCTTTTCTTCCAGCCAGCAGGTGCTACCTAGGGAAATAGAAGGACCCTGACACAGGGGGTGTCCTTTCACTTTGCTGAGCTGCTCTTTCATTTGAGCGTCATTTAACTTCTCTTGTTTTATGCCTTTTACTGTCAACTGGATAAGCTCCATGTGGTATCATGTCACCACACAGTAGGACTTCCGCCAGCAAAGGTGCAGATCAGTAGTTAGCATATTGCCCATGATTTTTCCTAACTTCTCCTACTGGCACTCACGGCAGTGGCTTGGCTGTATTCATACATGTGCATTAGTATGTGCAGAGTTGGATAATGTTTATCTGTAACTTCACTTCCCCCAACAAGGACCTTAGGGGCCGAGCGTTTTCAGCAGGATACTACGCAGATAGCTGGCACCGACTGTGTCCCCCGCGTATTGAAGTCTAATATCGATGAGACTGTATTTGAGGATGTCAGAAATATTTTCCCCAGAATGTCTAATATGAGTTCCCAGGTTTGTTATATTTTCCTTTCCTTGTCATCTCTTGCTGCTGTTGTTCTTTCTGTAGCTTTTAGCCCTGAAGGACGCGGTTACCGTTCGTCATTCGATAACTGTGCATGAGAATCACAAAACAGGTCATCACAAAAATCTACCAGAATGGTTGGAAAATTTTTAGAAATCACAGACTAAAGATGGCCAAAGTAATATGCTGGTTTTTTTGTGTGTTTTCTTTTCTAGGTCAAAACTGTGGAGGCTTAGTCCAGGGTCCCAACGGCACCATTGAGAGCCCAGGCTTCCCTCACGGTTATCCGAACTACGCTAACTGCACCTGGATCATCATAACGGGGGAACGCAACAGGATACAATTGTCATTTCATACCTTCGCTCTTGAAGAAGACTTTGATATTTTGTCAGTGTACGATGGACAGCCCCAGCAAGGAAATCTGAAAGTGAGGTAAAGTATCGGTTCTTCAGTTTGTAGACTAGCTAGCACTGTTGAGTACTCAGGTTCTGAAATCTAATTGGAATTAATATTTAAATTATCAGAAAAGACGTTTTCGTTGCTATAAAGAAAAATTAACATATATTTGTATCAAATTGTGCACATTTCCCCCATACTTAAAAATGTAAGTTCTTATTGAAAGCAATCATTGACTTCATTTATAGATACCAAATTGTTCAAGATCTGTGAAACAGTGTTGTCAAGGTAATTTAAGTAAATTTATAATACACCATTGTTTTCAACTATGGATTTGAGAGAAAAAGTACAGAGATAAATGTGTTTGAGTACAATTCAGACAATAACAAAAGGAACTTTTATATTGTCAGAGAACAAATTCAGTAAAAAGAACATAGAAGGTAGGTGGGGGAAGAACATTTGAGAATATTGCATTCTTTGGAGAATTTTTGGATTAAACAATCATGGTGTATTCTATTCATCATGAGGTTTCTCTTTTGATCCGTAATTTTTACCATGAATAAAGCAAAATATTTTTCTGAAGTGATTTTAAATTAGGTTTTTCATTTGTCAACAAGGGAAAAATAATTGTCCCTGTAAAATTATATCCATTCTTTTTTCACTTTGGCAAAAGAAAGAGGAATGTCTCTTTCAAAGAAATCAGATTTTATTAACTAAATCTTTAAACTTATTTAAATCCATACATATATGACAAGTCACACCTTTTTCTTCTGGTTTTAAAATTTTGTGTTTCAAATTAAGTTTGTTTAATATATGAAGACATGTGGAAAAATTATAGGCCAAAGAAGTTTTAGAGTTCAGATAAATAAAATAGTATTAATGTTAATGCCAACAGTAACGCACACAAAATTCATATATTTCATTCATGATTTTGTAGGACAAGAAAAAATCTCTAGCTATAAAAAATGATTGTATTTGTACATCTAGTTTTAACATTTATATCAACATATATTAACTACATAGTTAATATATGAAATATAAACTATATTTTATTAATATATTCTCAAATGTATTTTATTTGCATTTTCTTTGTGCATTTTCAAATATGAAACATCTTATAGTTTTTCTTGCGTCATCTACAATATCTGTTGCCTGTTTTTAGAAATATTTTTCTATTTTACATATTGCAAAATGGTTATCTATTTTCTGAATCAGGTAAACTTTTTTCCTTGTATGATATTCATAGTTCTGCATTTGGATGTTTGAAGAAAGTATCTATATATATAATCCTTGCTAAGTTGATGTAAGATTTCACGTCATAATTCTTTCTCTTTTAAATTTTATTTATTTATTTTTTTTACTTTTAATGCTACTGGGGAATAGTGGTAGATTATAATAGCTGAAATTTTTTTTTAAAAAAAATCGTAGTTTCAGCAAGAAAAAAGTTATCTATTTTACTGAACTATCAATGTGTGTGACTATGTTAAAAGCAATTCTTTCTCTTTCCACTAAAAAATGCCTCGTAAGTATGTCTTCTTGAAAATACTTGTGTTTTCTTTCTCTCAGTATTTCCATTTCCCATAGTTCTTTCATATATAGGAAACCTGTCTTATTGTTAATTTGATTGCCTATCTTTCAATGATGCGTTATCTCTTATGTTCCTCTGGTGTTATTGTGATCATTTTATGATAATAAATTTAAAGTTTAGAAAATGACACTCCTACCGTCTTTGGTATTGTAACAGGATCAACAGTAGAAATCTTGAGGCCGGAACAATTAGATCCACTATATTTTATTTTGAGGTTCCAGTGAATAGCTATAAATCGGTATCTGTGCCTCAGAGAGCTTTATGGATATTGGTGAGTTATTGGCGTCACACCACGGCTCTTTCACTCACTCAGATATTTTCAGGAGAGGAAGGAAGGGAGGTTGATGAGAAAGAGACTTCCTGGGTTCACATAAACTCGTCAGTTACCTACACGTTTTTATCTGAAACAGAGGACAATGTGTCATATTTCTAACTGTTTCTTGTCCTTAAATGTAGGACAATGCTTTCATCTCGACATTAAATTGCATAATTCTCCTGTGTCCACCCTAAGAATGCCATCTTGAGGGGACATTCTATGTGTATCCAGTGAGTCTTCCAGGGGCTACAAACATGCAAAGACTACTCGATGGGTCTCTGCTGATACGAAATTTTAGATAAACAGGATGAGAAGCAGAACTGCGAATATTGTCAGGGAAACGCATGAGAAAGTGTTTTCTCTTTCAGTATTCGGCATCAGTTGATGGGCAAAGTAGTTATAAATAGTATCGGATTCTAATGAATCGTTGGAGGGGAGTACGCTAATGTTATTTGTTCCCCATTTATATCTTGGAGCAGTTGTTTATTTCTCAAACACAATTAACTGACGACAATTAAAGCATCTCTAGTATTTAAAGGAAGCGTCGTCTTGTGCGAGAATTAATGTAGGAACTGCAGGTCCACTGAGCTGTCACGAAAGTTATTACTTAGAGCTGTCACGGTCTGTTATTGTTTTATTGCTGCACAAAAAGCTGTTATTCGTCGCTCAAAATGTGCACTAACTGAAAAAATATTGAGTTGTTTTGTTAAACAACTTGAGCATTTTATCATGAGGAAATTTATTTTGTTTAACCACAATAAGGATTTCTTTCTAAATACACTTAAGATGTGGATTTAATCCCCAACAAGGAAAACAGAGAATTTATAGTTTAGAATCATTGATGTTTACATTGTAACTTAAACATTTGTCAGGAGTATATTATTTACCACACATTAAAAAAAAAAAAAACTTTAAGGTTAAAAAAATACAATCTATGTTATCATCTTGGATTATCTTTTTAATACAAACATGCCCACCACACATGTGAGTTGTGCCCCCATCAATAAACTATATTTTACTATATGGATATTGAGAGCTGAAATAAGACATTTCTTGTTAAGCACCAGGGAATAAAAGTTGACTTAAATTTAGAAATAAAAATCTCATCCTTGAGTTATTTAGAATTAAAATCATAGCACTTCATTGATTTCTATAAGCTGCCAGATTATTATAGGTTTTTTTTTTTTTTTTTTTATCTCTGACCTTTATTGACTCTGCACCTTCTTTTGCTTCTCAAAACTCCACAGAAGTCCAGTCGTGGAGTCACCAAATCCTAATATTTTTGTTTTGCGACATCTCTCCACCTGTTTCGGTCCTCACAGAAAATGGTCCAACGAAGGCTCTTGTTCTGTCACAGTTGTCCAGCACGTCCTGGGTGAGGGATGGACCGGGGCAGTGGCCTTCCTGCCCTGGGCTCACCTCCCTCTAACCCGAAACACCTGCTGCCGCCCTGCTCGTGGACTCTATTGCCAGCAAGACGGACAGTCCCAGTAAACATGATCCCAACAGTCAAGAGACTTCGTGGTCTGACTCCAAACTGCAATCTGACTTTCAGTCTCCTCTTTGTTCCCTGTGGAAGTTTTCTTGTTTACTAGAACGGATCTGGGGGTGACCCCCTGAGCTGACCTCGTGAGAGAATATATTTGTCATTTCTCTCTCCTTGGCCTTCTCTCTGCCCATCTAAATGCTCTCTGTAGTCCGAAACCCAATTCAGATGACATTTATTTCAGGAAATCTTTCGTGTGCACCCCAAATTAAAGAAAAAAAAACCACGTAAACGTGTTCTTTTTTTTTTCTGAGCTGCTTTAGCACAGACACTGAGGGGTAACCTTGAGGCACATGCTCCTTTGAACTCACACCTGCTCTGAAGTTGCCTCTCACTGGGGCTTGCATATCTCTGTATTCTTGGAAGCCACTTAGAGCATATATCCTCTGAGGCCAAGAAGTGTGCCCTGAATGTGTCTTCTCCTGTGATGATGGATGTGTTGACTTTCAAATAGTCAATAAATCTTTGTGGGGCAGTTTTGACTTACAACGTTTCTGATTCAGGGCCACTCCTCACTGCCTCTGTGCGCATAACTCAACGCGACTTAATGTGACTCTCTCCTACATGCGCGTAGTTAATTGTCCCATGGGGTAACTGATAGCCAGCTCATGTTCTCTAAATGTGAAGTGGTATTTACTTGTCCCAAATCAGAAAATAATTGAAGTTGACATCACTTTCCAGCTGTGATAACGTTATAATACCGAAGGTTGAAAAGAAATCTCATTGGAAATTCAGGGAGGATATAAAAGTAAACCTGCAAAGGAAAATGGTACCATGCAAATGTCGAATATCAGGAGATATTATCTCATGATTATTGTCGAATACAAGGCCTGGGAAAACAGCTTTGGCAGGTATCTCAGCTTTCTCGCTCTCACTTTTGCAAGATTACCCCCAATTTTCTGCAATGATGATAATGAAGAGGTTAGCGATGAATGCAGTGGGGCCATTAAAATCAGGAAATCATGAATAAGTATTGTTCAAATATCACAGTCTTTTTCAGTTTTCCTGAACTGTAATGATATGTTTGAATGCATCAAACATATTTTAAAATAAATTTTGGTGTGTACAGTTAAGAGTGTACAGCACTAAGAAACCTGCGTAATATGAACTATATCTGGTGATGTTTGGACTTGGAAACGTTCGAGGGGAAAGGGTTGCAGCTGTGTTATGACCATATCAGACAGGAGACCTGGCGTTGCCTAAATTCTGCCTTCCTGTCCCCATTGTCGCCACAAGGTACTGAAGGAGCCGTTCACAGATCAATGGACAGATAAAAATCAAAGTATCATATTATTTTTAGCTTGGCTGGTGACTAACGCCCTGACTAAGACTCCGGCATTCATAGGATTAAGCTTGCGTAAAAGCTTCTAGACTCCAGCTTCGTAGGAACCCCGGATGGGAGTCTCAACATCTTGTTGCATTTGGCCAGCCATGTGGTCAGAGCTGAAAAGAATGACCAGCATGTTTGGCCAACACGAATGAGGGAGGACCCCAGAACCAGGGGTGTGGCAGCCCAAGAGAGGGTGCCGTGGGGAACCCTCCCCCAGCACAGAGGTGATGGCCCCAGCGAAGGGGGCACAGGCCTCTGGGCACAGCAGCCCACTCCGTGCTTAGACACCCGGTTAGACAGGTTGCTGTCCCTTAGTGAGGACACCAAAGGGGGACAGTGGAGATGTTTGGTCCTCTCAGATAAACATATAACATTCCCGTAATTATGTAATTTTGTCATTAGGAGGATGAAATGTAACATAATTTCCCTCAAAGCGTCTTCCGTAGTTCTTTTGTCAATGTGTGCTTTAAATTAGCAACTCATAGGCAAGCTCTGTGATGACTGGGTAGATCTGAGGGGTTTTTTTTGTTGTTGTTACTCTTGTTATTTGCAGTCAGTTAGAAAGAAGAAGGCCAGTTAAATCAGCGGTTTCAGGATGAGATTTGAGGCCAAGTCGTGGATATATATAATTCTCTCCTTCCCTAAGTGATTTTAGTATGCAGCCTTGGTTGAGAACAGCTACGTGTGTGTGTGTGTGTGTGTGTGTGTGTGTGTGAATATTCACAAAACTCATATTTGTTAACCAAAAATATAAAACTACTAGCAATGAGAAATCCTAGAGATAAAATAATAAAACATGCAAGGGATATAATAAGAATTATGTTTGCAACCCCATAAGCAATTTTTCTCATGTATTTATTTGAATTCTGAGGGCCCCACTCCTCATACTGTGGTGGTGTGTTCTGCTCTAGCCAAAACTGATGGGTCATTTCCATACCTTGGCCATTTTGAAAGTGGCAAAACCATATTCATATGGGCAGAGGAGAATTTTGGGCATTCATAAACATACGTGTGGGGAAAAATTATTACAATAGCTCCCACCTCTTAGAGCATTTCTCTTGTACAAATACAGACTTGAGGAAAGGCACCCAGATACTCAGACAGGGACCAGAAGAACAAGAAGTAGCTGAATAGTTTGCAACGTGACTCCATTTTTGGCAGACAACGACATTTTGTGAATTTGATCATGGAAACCTGAACATGACAAGATTTTATAAAATATTACATTTTCTCTTCATTACTTATAGCAAAATAAATATAAACAAAAATACTTAAAACAGAAATGTTCTGAGTGTCTTTTTAGACAAGACACTTGATTTAGAAATCATAAATAAAATAAGTGAAAATTTTGACTACCTAGTGTTTAAAATCCAAAAGCCAAATAGCAAATTGAGTAAAAGAATTTGCAATAGGTATGAATGGCAAAGAGCTGGTTTCCTTAATTTGTAAGGTGTACTTTTAGAACTGTAAGAAAAAAAAATATTTAATTGAAAGGCAGGTCAAAAACATAAACGAAGAGTTCAAATAAGAGAAATTCATGGCAATAAGTAGATTAAAAGTTAGTTAAAACAATGCAATAAAAAGTTCACCATTTGGAATGACAAAACTTTGCAATTCGATAACTCAATGTTTTGGAGGATATGGAACAAATGCTATTATATTCTGTTGGTATGATAGTAAATTGTCGCAATTTTTGTGTAGCAATTTTGATATTTTTCTCGAATTAAAAGAATTCAAACTTTTTCATTCATCAAGTCTATGATGAAAATTTATTCCACAAATATACCTTCAAATATGACAAAATATATGTAAGGGAACATTTATTGGTCCATTTTGAGAATATTTCAAACAATCGAACAATGTGTACGTATCTATCACTAGAGACTAGTGAAGTCAATCAGGGTATCACAATAGAATTGTATTACTGGTATGTAATACATTGCACCATTGAAAATAGTGAGTGGGATCTTTAGCCACTGTTATGAAAAATCCTCCAGGTACGTTTTATATTTAAAAGTAAGCACGGTATCAGAGTACACAATTTCTCTCAAGGTTTTATTCTCTTTTAATTAATGGTGTATGATAACTCATTAACAAAACATCACCAATGGAATTCTAATGATGGTGGGAGCTCAGGAATCCCTGACCTCTACGTGATTTTCGAACATTGCAGTGATTTCAGCAGGGGCTACGGGAAGCTCAAAGAAGGTATCTAACCTACCTGAAGGCTCACAGAGGGCTTCCTGCCAGCCAACATCATTTAAAGCAAGGTAAAATATTGCCTTAATCCGGAAAAGTAGGCCATTTTAATGCCCCTGGCAGGTCAGGGGAGAAGGAGAATTTTCTTTTTTTTTTTTTTTCCCTGTAAGAATGTGTTTTCTGTCTTTGTAGTTCCTATAGTAAATTATTATCTTCATCTGTGTCTATCTTTATGTCTGTCCACCTCTTATATATCCCTATACTTCTATCAGTCTTTCTGCACTGGGGGTAATTTTATGTCTCAGGGGACATTTGGCAAGGTCCGGAGACATTTTTGTTTGTCACAACGGGGTGACAGGATGCTGCTAGAATCTGGTGGATACAATCAGAGATGCTGATAAATGCACTACAGTACACAGGGCATCCACACGTGACAGAGAAGTGTCTGCCATACAGTGTCAAAAATGCCAAGGGTGCAAACCTCTGATTTATAGCAATATCTGCAATTGTCTGTCTATACTGCTCCCACATCTGTCAGCATTGTTTCTCCACTCAAGGCCCCAAGCTGAAAGAGGTGAACTGGAACTAGCTGGCCGGAGAGACTGTCCCCACTGTGCGGCACAGAGGCAGCCAGGCAGAGGCCGGGAGGATGCTGGACAAGCTGAAGTGACCAGAAATGAGAGGAGGAGTCTGGGATTGTGTCAGCAAGGAAATGGGCTTTCCACAGTATTAGGCATAATCGGATTCCACGGAGAAATCATTTTTGTAATCATTTTATATTGTCTCTCAAAAGGAAATGAAATTATTTTATGTTTTAGTCCTTAGATTCTGGGAAAAGGAACATGGAGTGTCAAAAAGTCAGTAAGACGGTAATTGACTTTTCTCCTTCTTCATGGTGGCAAATCTGCAAAGTTAGTTTGTTAAAATGGCTTACTGGGAAGTGATCCATATTAATAAGCAATAAAGAGCTAAAATAATCAGGTTTCCTAGGATTTCTAGGATTTTAGATGAGCTTTATGTGGACGGCCAGACTTGTAGTTGAATGATTGATTTTTACATTTAAGATTTACTTTTTCATTTCTTCATCACCCCCCTCCCACCTTTTCAAGTGTTCGGATGGCAAAGCCTGCTGCTGATTTGCCCATTTGTCCCCTGTGGTAGCTAAGCACTTTGGATATGATGCATGAGTGAACTTTGATTGAATAAATGCATTAGTTGTTTACAAAGTAAGTTTAAAAGAAATGGATGCTATGGACAAAAATATGTTGGCTATCCACTTTTAATTCACAAAATTAAAAAACGAATACGGCTTTACTTACAATACGAAACACCTCTTTGTTTCACCATAATAAACACACTCACCCATCCCTTTGCGTAGAAATATGATGCACTTTGTTTGTATTTGAATGTAATAGAAATAATCAAACAGGCAAATATTTAACTCAAATTTCTTCTCGCTTGTATCATTTCTTGCTTACCTCCAGGAACCTGAAGTATTAAGGGAAGCAAAATTCAGAAATCTGCTCAGGGATTCAGGGTGTGAGATCTAAGTGAATACAGCCTTCAAATCTTCCTCTCTGGGGCATGTTTCCCTTACAGGGTGGGTCAGGGCAGGCAGGTCTCTGCCTCTCTGGAATGAAGCCCGCTGCAGAGAGCTTCCTCATCGCCAGGTGGCTGCCCTCCTCTCCCTAACCTCATCCCCGGGTCACTGACCCTAATTGGATTTCCCTGGCTCCATGCCTCGACTCTGGCTCTTGTTGACCTCTGCCTCACAACCACTTTAAGATCAGACAATTTTCTCTCTAAAACTTATTTTCAACTCAACTTCCCAAGCTCAAAGATTGTATTGATCTCACACTAAATCCTCACACAGAAGGCTTAGGTTTACGACTATTGCTGGGCGACTACTTACCGCCGTATACTTTATAACCAACACCTGTTACTTTTTCCTTTAGAAATCCCTAGTATTAGAAAAAACCAAAACCAACCAACAAACAAACAAACAAAAAACCAACAACACTGCAAGGAAACAGTTCCCCAATCAACGGGGTGTATGTTCCCATTACAGAGGGAAGATCAGAGAGTATGCAGACCTAATACATGGGAATATTTCACACGGACTGTAAACTTTCAGCCAAAAGGGGAAAATTAAGCTAAAGGAAACCTTGGCCTCCTGAAAACTTCTGAAAATGTCTTTAGTGAGAGATGGCTTCTCAATTTCTCATAATCTATACATGGGTCCTCGAGGACATTTTTTTCTGACAGTAATACCAATTCATGGTATCCATGACAATCCCATCAAAATTGTACCAAGCCTGTCTTGAATATGATACAGATCCTTTAATGACTATGTTTTGTGGCTTAGGTTTCATGGCTTTCACACTTTTTGTGCTTATGCAACAGAAAATATTTTTCAGATATTTCTAAAAACAAAATGTTTGGTATATAGGTAGTGGTTTTCTGTTTGATTTTTTCATCTGGTAGAGTCTGGCAGATCCTACTTTTGACTCGTGATGGTTCAGGTAGAGAGGAAGTGGTACATACGTAATTTACAACGGTAGAGTAGTGGAGAGTATGTTACTATCACTGTGCTCATAAATATATGCTCATTAAAATGAAAGACACCCTCAAAGAGTTGAGTGCTTGCAAATGCCATGTATGTTGCTTACGTAGGGGTTTTCAAAGCATCATTTAAGCTTTACATTGAAACTTCACCCCCTAAATGAAACTTTTAAAGACATAATATAATAAATTTATTTTATGATTGAGGAGAAACTATTGCTCATGTCTTTTTAAACAGAGGAGCCCTGACGGGTGAGTTCTCTACAGACTGTGTGTGTTAGTGGCCCCTTTATATAACAGGCATTTGAGTGTGTGCCCATGAAAGATGCCAGAGCAAAGGCACCATTTATTTGAGAAAAGCTGTCAGCTCAAAAGGGAAATAATTGAAAAGATTGAGGGAAGTCCAGGCAATAGCCGCAGTAGAGGAAGATTAACCGGCATTTTAAGGACGTGACTTAAGCAGCAGAAGATGAGGATGTGCTTGGTAGAAGCAGCTGTCTGTGGGCCCCGCATCCCCTTCCCATATGTAATTTTCTTCCTCCTGGCATGTCCCTGTCATGGCTGTCTTCCCACCTGTGGCTTCCTATTTTAGCCCATCCATCGAGGAGAACACTTTCTCTTTTAGAATGCCCCCGCCATTATTCCTGTTTTCTCGTGAGCTCCACAGCATACAAACAAGCCAGCTGAATAAAGTGATGATAACTAACTCATCCCTTCCAAGAGTTCTTAATTTACGAGCACTGCTGTTACCTAGCAGTGTCACTTTGCAGTTTTAAAAAGAGCGCCCAGTGCCCTCGCTTCCTTCTCCAGCCTCCCGCCCCCAGGCAGGTGAATGTAATGTGAAAGGCTAAGACGGGTGCGACGTGAACTTAGAGGTCTTTGCTGGTGACTTCCTTACTGGACAAGCATCACGAGCTTGAATGCCCGCTGGAGACAGCAGAGAGACAGGCCGAGAGTTAATCCGAGGGACAGAGCAGGTGTAAGGCGGTAGGTAGTGAAAGAAACTGCGGTGAGCTGGAGAAGAATCATGCCCCGTGTAAACACAGCAGCTGCTGCTCAGCTGAAACCCGCGGTTGCCAAGCACAGATGTGGGCCTCATCCAAGGTTCCAGATCTTCCACTGTTCAGCAGCTGAGAATCTTCATTCCGTGAAATCCTCTCATTTTTAAAATCCAGCGCAGGCCAAGGGGAATGCATCTGGGTAGTAGCAGCTTGCCACCTCTGCTCCAGAAGGTTAATTAACAATCGCAGCCTTGTCGACTCCGTATGTCGGCAATTCCAGAGTGATCAGAAAAGGCATCCAAAAATCTTCTGGCCCAAAACGAGGTGGCATCTTTCTAGGGTTTAGTCACCGTGCTTTGGAAATTGAGAGATTTGACAAGATCTCAAAGGGTTCTCCTACAATAGACGAGGCAACCCTTTTCCCATCATATCTTGGGTTGCGATGATATGGTTTGATATTCCAGTAGGGTACCTGCATGTTGTTAATGTCTTTCCATGAATAAAGGTTGTCTAATTATTAACACAGTAGTTGGTTTGCCAAAATTTTCTGCAAATCTCATATTTTGGTTTCCTAAATTAGAGCTCTGGTATTTAAATAGCCCAACTTACATAGGATACATTCTGGTATCTTTACACAAGAGGGGACATAGTCATTCTGAAAACTGGATTGACAAATAAACCTTTCAATTGTAATTCTTCCCATTTTTAAGGTATAATTAATAAACAGTATAGCGCATGTGTTGCAAAATTAACATTCGATGAGTTCTGACATACAACCGTGAAACTACATCACAGCCAAAGTAACAAATATTTTTTGTCACCCGCCAGAGTTTCCTTGGGCTCCTCCGTAATCCACCCTTCTCCTTACCCTTGTTGCCGGGCAACCGCTGATCCCATTTAGGTCACTGTGAATGAGTTTGCATTTTCTAGAATTTTATATAAATCAAATTTGATGGTGTGTATTCTTTTTTGCCTGCTTTCTTTCATTCAGAATAACGCTTTTGAGATTCATCCACGTTTCTTTATGTGATAACGGTGCATCCATTTAGCTTATGGATGTGCCACTTTTAGCGTATCACTCACTGATGGACATTTGGGTTGTTTTTCCCCTTCCCAGATTTTAGCTATTACACATACTGCTTCTATGATCATTTGTATAAAAAAAGTCTTTGTGTGCTCAAACGTTGTAATTTCTCTTGGGTAAATATTTACGAGTAGAATGGGTATGTCATGTGTTTTATGTTGAACGTTTGAGGAAGTGGCCAAAATGTTTTCCAGTGGGGTTATATGTTTCACATTTCCTCCTGTAGTGATGAATTTCAGGTGTTCCATGTCTTTGCCTATATTCAGTGTTCCCAGCATTTTTAATTTTACTCACTGCAATGAGTGTACAGAGGCGCGCCACCTTATTGTGATTTTAATTTCCATTTCCCCGATGACTACTAGTGTTGATATTTTTCATGTGCTTATTGGCCATTCAGATATCTTCCTTTGTGAAGCATCTGTTAAAATCTTTTGCCTGTCTTTACCTGGATGTCAGTCTTCTCTTTGAATTGTAGAGTTCTATTCGCGATTCTTTGGAGTAGGTGCCACAGGTGATTTCTCCCAAATTTATTCTCTTAATTGTATATTTTTAACAATAAATGTTTTAATCTTGAGGAAGTCTAATTTATTATCTTTTTTTCATTTATGTTTCATAATTGCAAGGATTTGCCTTTAATCGACGTTTCTATGTTAACCTTGTATCCTATGACCTTCCTAAATTCAACCTGTTACTTCTAGTAGTTGTTTTGAAGATTCCCTGAGAATTTTTTTCATGTAAACAATCCTGTCTGCAGAGAGGGATGGTTTAACTTTCCCCTTCTTGCCTTCAGTTTTTTGTGGGTGCTGCATGGAAATGGCTAGCACCTTCAGCACAGTGATCATGGGAGTGGTAAAAGTGAACACCCCTGCCTCCCTTCTGATCCCGGGGTGGGGGCAGGAACCATGAAGCCGTTCACCATCTTCTGTGACACCGCTTGTGATGTTTATCAGGAATCGCTCCTGCCTCCAAATCCACCCTCCTTTTCGGGCGGCAAGAGCACAACTCTTTTTTCTTTCTTCCTTGGGTCCTACGCCTCAGCCTTAAAGGTCATCTCTGATCCCTATCACTGTTATCCCCGTGTTTTTAAAATTCTCTTTAGCTCTCTTTGCAATTAATCCTTTGCTAGGTAATTATTCTTTGCACTGAAATTTGCCTGTTGAAGTTACTGGTGGAGTTTCTGTCTCCCAACTGGAACTTGACCAATTTGCGCAGAGTAGATTCTTCACGAATGTCCTTTCTCAGCTCGAGAAACGATGTTTCCTAATGTTAGCAGTTTGCTGATGGTTTCATTATGAAGAAGTGTTTAAATTTTGTCACATGCTCTTTCTACATCGGTTAAAATGATGATATTTTTGTCTTCTTTGTCTATTAATTTGTTCGATTACATTGATTAGATTTTTTTAAAATGTTGATCCAATCTCTCATTCTAGACAAAGTCTGCTTGGTCATGTGATACAGTCTTATCTATTTTATATATTGTTGGATTAGACTTTCTTAAGGATTCTTGTGTCTAGATACATGAGGGGTCTGGGTGTATAAGTTCCTTTTTTGGTAGCCCCGTTCAGGTTTTGCTGTAAGGGAGAGAGTACTAAACATAACAATTAGTAGAACAGTGTTTCCTTTCGATTTCTAAAAAAAAAAAAAAAATTGTATAATTTTGGTGTTATTTATTGGTAAAATTTAACAGAAAGATATGTGTCTGGAGTTTTTTGGGGGAATGTTACAAAATAAATTTAATATATTTTCTAGATTTAGGGCTGTTCAGATTTTCTCTTTCTTTTGCTGTCACTTTTGGTAAATTATATTTTTCAAGATATTTATTCACTTAATCTCCATTTTTAAATGTATTGCTACAGAGTTAGTAATACAGGTTGTGCCTCCCTAATTGGGAAATCCAAAATCAGAAATGCTCCAAAATCCAACATATTTTGAGAGCCAGCATGATTCCAGAAGTAGAAAACTCTACACCTGCCCTTATCTGATGAGTCACATGTATTTATTAAAAATATGGTATAAAATTGCCTTCAGGCTCTGTGTATAAGGAGTATATGAAATATAAATGAATTTCGTTTTTAGGGTTGGGACCTATCCCCAAGATATCTCATGTTTGATATGCAATATTTTTAAATATTGTACATGCAAACGTTCTGAATCCAAAAATATCCAAAATTCCAAACACTTCTGGTTCCAAGCATTTCGGATAAGGGACACTCAACCTGTATTATTCTTTTAAATCCTTTCTAAAGTCTGTGGAATCAGTGATAATAATTGGTTTTTCACTTTTGATATTGCTAATTTGTATTCTTTCCCTTTTTCCTCTTAGCCAAGGGTTCCTCAATTTTCTTGATTTTTCTAAGATTAACTTTTGCTTTATTAGTTTCCCAACAGTCTGTTTTTCTGTATCTTTCATTTCTTTTCTTATGCTCCCCTCCTTTTATTTATTTTGGGTTTACTCTGTTCTTCCTTTTCTTGTAATTTGAGTAGAATGCAAGGACACTGCTTTAGCACTTTCTTCTTTTATACAATAGCTGATTAAATCTGTGTTTCCCTCCAAACTCTATTTTATCTCCCAAACATTTTGTAGTAATTTAGTTGTACTTTATAGTAATTTAGTTTAAAATAGTTTGTAATTTCTCTTATGATTTCATCTTTGTCCCATGAATTATTAAGATGAGTGTCTTGTGATTTAATGTATTTAGGGTTTTCCTACTAATCCTATTGCTATTGACCTCTCATTTAATTTTATTGTAGTCAGAGAATACACTCTGTGTAATTTTTATCCTTTATACTTATTGAAACATTTTTTATTTGTGTTTTTTTCCAGCCTGGGATAGCTATTCTATAGTTGAGCCATTATTAAGAAGAAGAAAACATTACCCATGACAATTTACCAAATTTTAGATTCTGAGCAATTCCTTTAACTTTCTCAAACTCAAATTCCTTATTTGTAAAATGGGAATATTGATACCTATTTTAGTGGCTTGTTGTGTATGTATATATGTGTGTGTGTATATATTCTCCTATATTTCTTGAAACATAACAGACTTTTATACTGAGTATTTGTTATTATACTTAATTGTATTTAGTAGTTGATTTTTAAAACAGTTCTTTATATTGCCTAAAATTTTTTCTATCTGAACACCAACCACAATGGTGATTGATCTTTATAGTTCTACTCTTACCAAAGAAAAAAACTTATATCCCTATAACTAATAATAAAATTCAATAAAGGTGAATATTAATAGCAATGGTTTTTATTCTATTAATAAAAATTTTATTCACCCATAGCAATTACAATTTCACAAAGTGTGTATATGAAATCAATGTTTGTGAACATATTTACAAGTATGCCTCTTTTAGCACTCTATGCAAATTCTACAGTGTATAAATATAAATATAAATATAATATTAATATTTAAAATTTTGTTCTGGTTGGTATACTAATATTTATGCTCTTATTGTTTCTTCTAAATGAAGCCAGTGATTTCATTTTATTGTGAAGTTATTTGATGCCAAACAAAACATATTCCTTTGACTAATATGTAAAGTGATGTGAATACCAAGATTATTAGGACATGCCTGGTTTCTCAACAGCTTCCTTCTGAGAGGAGAAAGAAGACATGTTATTATATCAGGGAATTGATAGTCTCAAAGCTCTTTATAAATAACATGTCTTTGGTACTTTGCTAAACGCTATGGTGTCTCATGTGGCCAGAACACAGAGTGCGTATAACTATGGAGTGAAAAATGTGATAGGATACATTTGGGGGACAAATCAGAAAAGCTGTGAATGCCAATGCAAGCATATTGGAACTTAGTGAGAGTTTGGGCTTGAGTCACGGCTGTGTTTGCAATTATCTAGTTGCAATTATGTCCTTGCCACCTGGGCCACACTCACTACCAGCACAACAATCACTATTACTGGGAGGTCTATGTTAGCTTTTTGATGGGAGGAAAGACAAGTCCTCTCTAAGAACTGGACATCAATCGTGATGCTAAAAGTTGCCTATCTCTGAATTATTAATTGAGATTATGTTCATGTGGAGCATGTTATGTAGCTTTAATGTTATTACTTGCATTTATTCAACATTAAAACATAACAATACGCAATTAATCTTGCAAATACTAATTGGGTAGACATCCTGCCCCACCCTTACCCCAGAGCCTTGCAAAGAAATTAGGGAAAAATATTTATTTCTTTTGTATGAATTAAATCCAGGACAAAAAAACAGTGCAATTCAACTAGGATATTGATCATTTAATATTTGTTTGATATTCTCACTGGGAAGAAATGCCTGAGAAGAGAGGTAAACAGGCGAATCCTTTTTGAAATACAATTGCATTATTTTAATCTCCATCTGGTATTAGAAGCTTCTGCTGTCTCTGCTAGAAATATAATATGGAGTTGTTCTTGTGGTTTCTTTTGTGAAGAATTTATTCTAGTCCACTATATCCATTCCATCACTCACACTCCTGTATTTTATATGCCATGGATTAAAAGCAAGTTAAGGTCGAAGATCCTGTAACGTCTTCTCTGAGCAGTGAAGTTAGAAATACTTTTGGGGCTTCCCCAAGATTCTGAAAAGGTAGTGACAACATTTTCCCCCAGTTTTGCAAACAACAAGAGGGTAAATGCATCATATTTTGAATCTACTAGTTTAAAGTCATGCCTGATTGAAATCTGGCAATAATTTAACTCTTTTCCAAGGCAGTGCTTCCGGCTAGGAGGCTCAGAAAAACATCAAAACCCTCCGTCTGGTTATATATAATAAAAGCCTATGTAGAAGAAAAGAAGAATAGGGAAAAAATATACACACAGAGTCAAAGAAAAACTTACTCTCTGAGCTTTGAGCTTGGTTCTCCAACCAAATATAAATTAAGCTTTAGCTCGGTAATAGCACTACGTGAGTCCTGCCCACTTTTATTCTTCTGCTAAAGCCCTCAAAAATTTTTCTGCATTATGGAATGTTCCATTACAGACCTCCTGTAAAAAAAAAAACTTGTTCCTCCAGCAAAGCTGAGCTTACTGAATTTTCTGCTTGTGAGGGAGAATATATATACATTGCTCAGCTTAGCAGTTCTCAAAAGGAGAACCACTGATGATGGATATGTATGAGGTCTGGGCTTCAGTTCCATAGGATGGGCCTTTCCAGGTAGGGGAACTTGTGGGTCACTTGGAACAGACCTTAATGAATGTTCTCTAGGTTTTTGTTTTTGTTTTGTTTTTCCAAGAAAACAGGAAGCTTTCATGAGAAACTTGGCAACTTGGGAGTTTTTAGGAAAAAAAGAAATATCACTTAATAGTGTAGTGATCTGTCACCTTTATGCATTTTCTAAGAGATTTATCACAGGAGCTAATAGCTGTCCAAAGAAAAATGGACCAAGAAAAACGTTATCCAAAGGAGTAGCTACCAAATTATAAGTATTTTTAAAAAGGAACACTGCAGTTTCTTCACTTAACTAACACATATTTACTGAGTCTGAGCCAGTTCCCAGGCATTGGTCTAGATACTGGAGGGAGAGTGCTCAACCGGAAGATACAGGATGCTCGGTCTCCTCGAGTGAATGTTCTCACGGAGGAGACAGACAGTGAACAATTAAAAAAGCGAACAAGCAAATGACCCACTTTCCCATAATGCTGAATGCCAAGAAGGAAATTAAAGAGGTTTCGGGGCAGAGAAAACTGGAGTGATCAAGGACAGATCTGCTGCGGGGATGACCTTTGAACTGAAACGTAAGCAGTGAGAATTCTACCATATGGACGTCTGGGGAAGAGCATTTACGATGAGCTAATTTTACAACCAGGTTCACGTTTTAAAAATATTTCTCCGGATAGACAAGGAGAGGCAGAAGGACCGTCATGGAGAGGCAGAAGCAATTCCAGACAGAAGCATAATGCTGTGGTCTAGTCGACAGGTGACTGGCCTGGATGGTTACTTTCTGTGCTCTGGAAAAGGGTTTTGTCTTACCCAAAATCACTCTAATTACCTTCATGTATAAAAATGTAGAAGAATGACAGGGTTGTCATATTCTTTAGTGTTACTAAATAATATTGGTGTCAGCTCTGTTTCTGTTTTGTAGTTTGAACTTGAATATCTTTGGTTAAATCTGCATCTATTTATATACTTTATCAAAGGAAAGAAGATAAAGAAAAACTCTAAATGATTTTATTTACAATTTCTTTATGAACTATTTGTGTGGAAGTATGAACTCCAGCTGGGATAAATTAAAAGTGGAAAAAGAGTGGATGTTGATAACAAAAGCAGAGCTTGTCTTAATTTCCATAGGAATTTTTAAGCATGTTACAAACATTTCTTGAAAAGGATATAATTAGAGTCATAACATCTATTATTTCTGCAATAACAAGTCTGAACTATCATCAATTAATAAAATCTTAGAGACAAATTGGAAATCATTTGTGGAATATTAAGATACCTATCAGGTAAAATTAAATAAAACCGATTTGAGTAAATAGGAGGCAAATGCAATCAACTGTTCAATAGACCTCTTGTATTACCAATATCCAACATAAGGTTAAAACAAACAATAATTAAAAAATCTATCAAAGCAAAATAGAATGAACAAAACCAGAAAAATGAATATATTTCTTGTCTTTAACTCTTTCCTTTGGATTCTGAAAATAATGAAGGGTAGACGAACATGAATCCCAGTACCCAGAGGAGACACCCAGTGGACGGTCTTCACCATTTGATAAGAGACAGGTGAATCGAGTTGCTTCTAAAGTAAAATCCGTTTAGTGTTTGATGTCCAGGTGGCCCTCATTAGTTGATAGCCCTGGATCTTGTAGCTCAGTGGTTTGTGTTTAAACAAGTATATTCAGCATTATCAAAAATGATATATTGCTGACATGGGAGTAAGAAAGTCTTTTTATCTGTGGTCCTTCCGTGTCTTCAGGACAGGGAGAATGAGCAGAAAAGACTGGCTTAGAACCCAGCTTAAAATAATTATTTTTATTCATAAAAATTAAATAGCCAGAGTTCTTGAGCTGCACCAAATTATTGGAACCCGTGTTACGCATCTTCCAGTCAGCTCCCTGTGACCCTCAGGGGAGTCCTTCGGAAGAAAATGGATGGCTGGCGGGGTCTTTATTTTTTTTCAAAAGAAGTAATTCATTTGGAAGCCCAGGATAGACTTACAGGACGGCTAAACCATCATCCATCTTGCCATTCCAATTCTGAAAATGCTCGTAGGCAGAATGCGGAAATTTAGAACGAAGAGAAGGTATTTATGAAGGGTTTGCTTTGAAGTTTGTGCATTCATTTTTACCAGCAGCGAAGGGAGTGTGGTATAGGACACCTTCGGAGTAGTGTGGGCTTGGGCAGCATGCGCTATGAATGAAGAACACTCTAGACTGTTGGGTAGAATTGCATTTCTTTCAGCCCAAGATTGTGTGGGGAATTATCTAACCAGAAGGGTAATGTGTTTTTGTTATAGAATTTGGAATTCTATAACAAAATTTGGAAAAGTTTCTGGCTAGAGTCTCAATCTAAGTTTTTGAAGGGGCAATGTACAAACAAATAGTTAGGGTCTGTGAATTCAACTGGTACGGTGACAAAAGAGTATTTTTCAAAGAGTAACAACAGAAAGTGAATGGTTATTACAGGTTATCAGGAACAAGTTAAAAACTGTCCCACTGCCCCATGTTAAACATCAAAACACTATTCACTAAAATGCAGTTCTATTTTTTTTAATATTCCTACGATCAAAAAAACAGTTTTATAAAATTAACAAAGTAATCTGGGTACCCAATATAGGTATTATGAATAACAGCTTATTGTCACAGAAACAGTTCATGTAAGAAGGACTTTTGGATCTAGTTCCCCTTTTTTGATTTGGATTAATTTGTACCCTCATCGTGTGAAGATCTGGAGTCGGTCCTCAAGCATTTGTCGAATACTGAATATTTTGGCTACTGTATAATTAGAAATTGGAAATTTCTAAGCAATTAACTTGCTTTGACCTACTCAGGAAGTTGGTCTGCATTTCTGAATAGCTGTTGTACTTTGCACGAGTCAGTGAACTATTCTTACACCATTTCTTCAGGTATAAGATAAGAAGAAACATCACGGCTGTGTGTT
Source organism: Lepilemur ruficaudatus (assembly GCA_963574885.1). Taxonomy (NCBI): domain Eukaryota; kingdom Metazoa; phylum Chordata; class Mammalia; order Primates; family Lepilemuridae; genus Lepilemur; species Lepilemur ruficaudatus. The sequence goes on from CAUYRT010037498.1 coordinate 49,456, forward strand.
ACGTGTGCCTGGAAGCTTTCCAGTCTTTGGAGGAAAACACCGTTTACATCCAGGGTGAAGAGAGTATTTCACAGTGTACTAACTGCTCTAGGTTGTACGCGGTGTGTGCTGTGTGTACATAGGTGCACGCGCGCATTTACTTCCGTTTCTCTGTGTGTGCGGCGTGTCCAAGGGTAACAATAGATTTGAAAAAGGTAATTGCTTTTTCCTTTTATTGTGCCCCATTTATTGCATGTCATGGAGTCACGGAGGCACTAATAGAGCGTACGGGTTTGCGGATCTGAGACAAAGAGGAAACTTTTCTTATCTGAAAATAACTGTGAAGTCATTAGAGTCCACTGATTCTAATTTTCAGGGAAAATTACTTTGTGCTACAAATATGATTGTTTTTCAGATAAATCACAGAAAACTAGTAACGTGTGAGAAAATATCTGAGATCGGTGAACAATTTTTGCTCTGAAGACAACATATCGTAGCTTTAGGTCTTACACGTAACACTAAAATTTCTTTTTAAAAAAAGCTCGATACTTGATTATATTTTAATGAGATTCATGCGTTTTAAATTTTGTAGAAATATTGTGTATTTAATTATCCTCTTAGAGAAGAAACTTCAATCTTTCTACTTTAATTGAGTACTTTGAGAAAGTGTTGGCTTCGCGAACCCTGTGTGTGTGTGTTTGTGCGTATGTGTGGTTGTGTGCATGTTTGTGTGTGTGTGTATTTTGTGTGTGTGTTGTGTGCGTGTGTTGGTGCATCTGTAGAGTCACATTCAGCTCACTTGCAGCTGGTAGTTTCTATGTTCTATGTTTCTAAGTTCCAGAAACTTTCACATGTTCTGTTTTACACAATCCTCATTAGTATCCCAATCTTAAAAATGAGGAAATCAGGCCGGGCGCGGTGGCTCACGCCTGTAATCCCAGCACTCTGGGAGGCCGAGGCGGGCGGATCACTAAAGGTCAGGAGTTCAAAACCAGCCTGAGCAAGAGCGAGACCCCCGTCTCTACTAATAATCAAAAGAAATTAATTGGCCAACTAAATATATATAGAAAAAATGAGCCGGGCATGGTGGCGCATGCCTGTAGTCCCAGCTACTTGGGAGGCCGAGGCAGAAGGATCGCTTGAGCCCAGGAGTGTGAGGTTGCTGTGAGCTAAGCTGATGCCACGGCACTCTAGCCCAGGCAATGGAGTGAGACTCTGTCTCAGAAAAAAAAAAAAAAGAACTGAGACCATAATTTCAGAGCCAAAGCCCATTCTTTTTTTAAAATAATTTTTTATTATGAAAAATCTCAAACATACTCCAAAACACAGAGAAATTGTATAATAACCCCCCATGTACCTATCATCCAGATTCAACAATTTTCAATGTTCTGACAATTTTATTTCATCTATCATCCTCTCCCTTGCCACCTCTACCTCCTTTTTCTTTATATCCGGAATATTTTAAAACGAACATCAGACATTCTAGAATTTCACCTTACATAATAGCAGAATTAATAGAGCCAGGAGAACACTTCAGTAGAAAGAAAAATGCTTTAAAACATTTTTCAGTAGAAAAATGCTTTAAAACAGGGAGATTCCTGTTCTACTTAAGATAAATCCTTCACATGACCTATAGAGTTACGAGTCACATGATCTACCTCACAAACACAGTCAAGACTGACCTTCTCTCAGTACCTCTAGCTCTTTTCCACTGAGTCAGGGCCTGCCTACATCTTAAGCCTGGAAAGGTTTTCCTTCTGCCTATTCTCCTGTTCAAATGTCTCTTCCTCAGACAGATTGTTCCATGCTGATTTAGATTCCAAGTTCTCCCCAGTCTAACTCTCCTTCAGCCTAATGCTTTCTTACAGCATCCTGTTCTTGGCTTTCACCTCACTCCTCACAATGGATAATTTTTACATTTATTTACGTGTTTGTCTCTGCTACTGGAGTATGAAAGACTCATCACTTTTGCTCACTAATCTATACCTAGTCTCAACATAGCACCTGGCACATAGTAAGCACTCACTAAAATGTAACACATATGTGTGTACATACATATATGCATTGTAGTGAGTATATTCTCATACATTCTTCTTCACTATAGGTGACTATATTCTCCTATAGTCAATGTCTCTTGAGAGAAAGAATAACTTACAGAGTTAAAAGTGTAAGTATAAAAGGAGCAGCTATGTTAAATTTTGAAAAGGATAACCTATTTTATTTACATATTTAATTCTCTGCTGTTTCTATGTTAACAGATGTGAACATTCATCAGCACTGACTTTGCGATGGTATCTCCCATTCACCTTTTTTTTTTTCCTGCGTTGCGTGTCTAATGCTGTTTCTCTGCAGTTTCATAACTCCGTTCTTGATGGGGAGCGATCCAGTCATGTGTAGCTGTCCGAGTTCTTCACCTTTTTCTCTTGGAAGCAGAGAGCCAGGAGGTCACCTCTACTCAGCCATTTTCCTAGCTCAGCGTTCATCAGCACTGAGTGATTAAGGATTGATTATTTCAGATCATCATCAACAACAAAAAAAGATACCCTTTTTCCAGTATATAAAATCTCTCTCTTCTCATTGTCCTCAAGAGTTAGAGCTAATTTATAATATACTTTTTTTTGGTCCTAAAAATACAATTTTTTTTCTCAAAAATGCTTTGAAAGTTTATTGAGATTGTCAATAAGAAATTCATGTGGCCTTCTTAGAAATGTTATGAGCCAGGGGCTAGAAACCTGTCTCTCGGGCAGTCAGTATAAAATAACCGTTTCCCATTATCACACAGCACTGACAGTCTGGCATCTATTTTAACTGAACCAACTCCCTGCTTCAGACTGCTGTCTTGAAATATCATTCCGGGCTGAATATCTATTGCAGTATGTATAAAATGGAATTATAGCCCATTGCTACCTTTGCTGCAGTTACTGGCATGACGGATTACAGGTACTCAACCAGAGTGCATTTAGCATTATGATTTAATAAAGTGGATTGAAGGGGAACATTTGTTCTCTTTTTGTTTTACAATAATATTTTCATTAGAAAAGTAATATATGTACATCATTAAAATGGAAAAATGCCAAAAATGTAAGGAAGAGAATGAAAATTGCTAATGATCCCACCACCAAGAAATAATCACCACTAATATGTTGGCTTATTTGCTTTCAGATTTCTTTCCATTATGAAATTGCTGATATTTGATCCCTTTGACCTATAAAATGTTAATTTCGTATGGCTTACTGTACTAAATCTAAATAATGTCATATACAGGTAATTTTATTTTATGTACTGAAGAGCATACTAAACAGATTGTCTTATATTAATAGCTTGATTTTCTCATTTAACATTATATAATTTAAGTATTTGTTCATAATATAAAAACTTTTTGAAGACATTATTATGAATGACTATTATATTCCAATGTATGGATGTACCACAATTTACCTAAGGATTTCCCTGCTATTGGACATATCAGTTGTTTGTAATTGTCACCATTACAAATAATGCTCTGATAAACATCTCTATGCAAAATTATTTGCGTCTACTTTTATTTTTACATATAGGATTCTTGGTTACAGGTTGTAAATATTTTCAAGTCTATTATAAATATCGCCAGGACTTTGATTTCAAGAGGAAACAATGTTGTATGAATATAAAGGCTGTTTTTGCTCACTTCCATTTCCACAGTGGCCAGACTATTTTCTGTCACATTGAAGTCACTCAATAAAACATTTATTCAATAGATTTATGTATGCCACCAGCCACTGAAACTAAAGGTAGTTTCTGGAAATAGCCAACATGACATGCGTGTCCCTTTTGGGTTACCAGTGGCAATTCTACTCACACTTATGATAGTTGTTCTCAGGTACTAACAAGTGGTATTTTTCTGGTGGTTACTATCTCTCTTTGCAGTTTATCTTGTATATGAGATATTTTACAGCAGTTGAAAATTTGAGTTCTCAAATTATTAATATGTAAATTGTAGCTTAAATTTAGAGTCTTCAAGTCTCCCACTTAGTCACATGGCTTGGGAGTCATATAACTTCTCTGGGCCTTACTTTTCTCCTCTATAAAAAAGGAAGATTGAAAGCATCCACCTCACTGAGATGTTGTAAGGATTAAATAAGATCATTTGTGTAAAGATGCATTATGGTGCTGAGCACATAGTAATTGCTCAGTAAATGTTTTCCATTATTATTTTACATAATTGAGAAATTCTGAAATTACCTTTTTCTCTAAAAGAGGGTATGTACAGGAAGGTAACGAGTCTACGTAAACCTCTCAAAAACAAGTCAAGAATTGTAAATGAGAAAACACAGCACTGCCAGAATTTTAAAATATTTTATAACCTTCTAAATTCATCATTGATTGTTTTTATTATCTCAGATCTATTTCCCTCTAATGATTGGCAGAAAAAACACAGGACAAAGGGTTTCTCTCCCAAGGGAGTATAGAAGGAGTAGCTGGGGAGATTGGTGTCCTGCCCCACAGCCAGTCCTCCCGGGGACAAAGAGAGAGCAGGACTAGCAAGTGTCTGAAGGTCCATGGTGATGCAGACAGGAGAGAGAACGCAGGGAGGAGGATAGACTGAGACAGTAACTTTGAGACTTAAAGTGTTTCTGACCTGGACAAGCTCCTGGCATTGTGTGGCTGGGTCGGGTCACAGTAGGATATGGGTGCTGATTACTGAGTGAGGTCCAAGCAGGTATGTGGTCAAAGGCAGACAATGTCGCACTAAGGACACACTGGCAGTAAGTTGGCAGTGCCAGGAGAGGATTGGCCCTGGGGGAGGGGGTTGCTGGTATGAAAGCAACAACCAAATCAAGCCTTACTTTTCTCAGATGTGCTATGTCCAGTCATTTAATCTACGACTGTTATTGAGAGCCCCCTATGTGCCAGGCACTGTCCTAGGCCCACGGGGATCAGCAGTGAACAAACAGGCAAACATCCCACCCTTCGTGGAGTTATATTCTAGTGGGAGGAGATAGACAATAAACTGTAAGTATAATACATACCTAACCGATATCATATAGTAGAAGGTAACGAGAACTTTGAAACAAAAGACCTAAATAATGAGGATGGCATGTGTGGGTGGTGAAGGGGAAGTTTGCAGTATTAAACGGGGTTCGTAAGGGTAGACCTGGTCCAAAAAGTGCCATTAGAGCCAAGACTTGAAGGCGGTAAGGAAGCAAGCTAGAGAGTATTCTCGCCAAATGCAAAGGCCTCGGTGCGGAAGTGTGTCTGTTTTTTGAGAAAAAACAGGGAGGGCAGAGTGGCTAGAGCAGAATGAGGGAGGGAGAGAACGGCAGGAGATGAGGGCAGGGAGACATGTAGGGGGCTGGTTAGGGAGGCCACTGTAATGCTGGGTATTCCTAGATCAGAGTTTCTCAAATCATGCTGTACAAATAATGTGGATTCTGCAAGGGGGTTTTCCTTGGCCTGTGCCCAGGCTGTTCAAATGGAATGTGGGTACAAAGAATGTACCCTTAAATTCTGCCACTCAGTCACTCTATAAAGTCCTTTTTCCCTGTGATGGGTAGAGGTATTTGAGGGGAAACCCTGGGGAAATAAGTAGGAGGTGAAGGTGATACCCACATGGGTCCTTCCTGGGTATTTGCTCTGGGGGACTTGGGACCTACTGTCAGTCTCGTAAGGCTCTGCATCCTGGGTTCGACCTTCATGGTCATATACCTTCCGCTCCTTCAAGGGCATCGCTGGGGCCCCTCAGTTCTCTGGGGAATGTGACTCTCCCCACGTACCTCAGTACAGAAAGAACTTGCTAAGGTGGGAAGGTCTAATTCCCCAAAAGGAACCTGAAGCTGTGTAAGCCTTTCTACTAGAAGGATCTACTTAATGATTAACAAAAGTACTCATAAAAATGAAGAGGAGGTGGGTGTGATTAAGGACTATAATTATTCATGATCTCTTGATTGAGTAAATGTATTACTCAAAAACTCTCCAGCTTTGGAGTTAAAAGCTAAGGCACTTATTTACATTTTAAGATTTGGGAGACTGAAAATACATATTATGCTTTTAAGAGCTGTTTACAGCTTTATCATTTCTTAGCCTTCTTATGTTTAAGCATGTGTGCTCTCTTTATGGAAACCCAAAGCTTCATTTATTTAAATTTCAGGGATGTTGAAACATTAAAATTAATGAAACATTACATTAAAATGTAGAATCTACATTATGTACCTGTTTTCAATTCATGTGAATATATATAAAGTATAACTCTAAATAGTTGAAGAAAATATCAGAAAACTCTGCCAAGAGGTAGGTGTGTAATGAGTAATAGCAACCTGTTAGGAATTAAGCCACTTTGAGGAGCTACTCTTTCTTTAACAGACCTTTCTTTGTTGGTGGGACAGGCTGCTAAGTTTAGATCTTAAACCCAACCCTAGGTTTCTCCTTCCAGATAAAACTCCACAGCAGACCAGCTTGCTCAGGTACGATGCCTGCCTGCCTGACCACAACCTTCCAACTAGCAGCTGCACAGAGACAAGCCTGAAGTCACCCAAATGCTTGTCACGTGTTGAGCCAAATCATTCTTTCTGGAACATTATCTGCTTGGTCTTCTCATCTCAGGGAATGGAGCTACCAGCCTTTGCGTTGCTCAAATTAGAAAGCTAGAAGTAGTCCTTGGATTCATCCCCACTACCACCACCATGCACATCTAATAAATCAGCTAATCCAAGCAGCTCCATCCCCAAAAGATGTCATGACACTGCAGCCTTCCTTCCATCTGTGCTGCTACAATCCTGGTCACATCTGGCCTCAATTGTTGTGATAGCTTTCTAAATGGTCTCCATGCTCCCAAGCTTGCCCTCCTAATGGCACTCAGAATGGTTTTTGAAAAACTGATTCAGATCATTTCACTCCTCTGTGTGAAATCCACATCTCTCTTGGCACTAAAATAAAACACAAATTTCTTACGTTAGCCTACAAGACTGTTACTTGACCAGGCTCTCAGTTCCTTTTCTGATTTCATCTTCATCCCTAGGTACTATACTCCGGCCACTCTGGATCTTCTTTTCATTTTCTGAACCCATTCAATTTGTTTCAGCCTTTGCATTAGGTGTTTCCTTCCCCTAGATCCCTTTCCTCCACCCCCTCATCCTCTCACGGCACCTCCTTATCCTTCAGATCTCAACTTAAATACCACTTCCTCAAGGAGGCTGTCTCCAACCAGCCCCCACCAATCAGTCTCTATTCTATTTTAATTTTCAAGAGTATACTCTTCCTGTTTATTTATTTTTCTTTCCTAGCTGTCTCCCACGCATCCCTAGAATGTGAACTCTGTGAGAGCAAGAATTTTGAGTGTGCAATTTTCCACTCCACTCCTAGCACCTGGAACAGAGGTTGGCAAGTAAAGGGTGCTCTATAAATCTTTGGTGAATGAATAGAGTTTTTCTTGGTGGGGTGGTTTCCATCTAAGAATCTAGCATGGTTTGGCTATCTTTATATTAAACCCATAACTCTGGATCATCTGTTTCTCCCTGGCCACTCATCTAATAGATCTACATGGTCCCTTTATCACTAGGGAGCCTATCACAGAAAAAAAGTGGATGAATTAGCACAGGTGGAATAGCCCCACTGAAAAGATTGTCAACACTCATATCCTATTGCATACAAATCAGTATCATTATCTTTTCACTCATTAGAATAGTTTGCATTAATATACAGATGTTCTAAAAACTCCATCTGTTTAGGACTTTGCTATCTCTGTATAACAGGGGAAGAAGAAGCATTGCTCTCAGTTTCTCACTGATAAACTTAGAGAATACTACAGAAATGATGTTTGAAGCTTTAAAAAGGCTATTTAAATACTATTTTAAACATGGAGAATTAAAATCCAGAGCTATATAACCTAGCACGTAACAGAAGGACACATAATCTTGGTTTTGAATCATGAGAAAAGTTAACAGAGGAAGTGACCGATGGTCTAAAAACTCGACCATAAATAGAGGCTAGTTTTACATTTCAGGCAATATCTTCTATGAGTGAGTATTTTGATATTGATAGAGCCCCATTTTCTTTAGCTTATTAGTAATTTAATATTTTTACTGATTATGATAGTAGTGCATACTCATTGTATTTGGAAAATACAGATGCAATAGTAATTTGTCTATGCTAGATTTAAGGGTGTGTTGAATTACTTGTAGACCAACGTGTGGTATGAGACAACATTGGTCTCCAGAGGTCCCTTGTGTGCTGTGGACATTGAAGCACGTCCTGTGATTTCAAGGGGGGTTAGGAATTCTGTAAGAGGAAACTTAGTGCTCGTCCACAGCTTGACTTCACTCATGAACAGACCTGAGTGATGATCTTGGGCTCCTCTGGGAGGCTGAAGTGGAGGGAGAGTCATCAGCTCCTGAGAGAAAACACTGTGACTGAGGCTCAAGTCTGCAGTGTCAATAGGACCATGTTCAGAGGAAGCAGTGTTAGGCCCTTCCCCTCCCAGCCCTACCTCACCTCACTGTGCCTGTGAATGCTGGAAAGAAAGGTGTCACCAGGGACCACTGGAGAAGCAGCAGGAGCTTTCCTGGTGGCCAAGGGGAAAGAGAACACCACATAGGTCAGTGCTTCTGAGGAAGCTTCCAGAAGCACCAGCAGCAAGTTGGGAGCACAACAGAATGCCCAACACAGGGAAGGAAGCAGAAGCCTCAGATATCACAATAGGGGAGCTTAAGAGATACAAGTAGCTATTCTGACTTCATGACTTCACTCCTACAAGAAAAACCAGGAAGGGCTTCTCTGGAAAGACTAGATATTTACAGTAATAGAGGGAATGGGGCCTATGAACCCTAGGATCTGTGTAATTACTATAGATGTGATATGGCTTTACTCATTGCTTAGTGATGGCAGGAGACAGAGTTTTCACAGAAAAGTAAAAGAAAGAACAGCCTACCTATAACCCAATCATAGCAAGACAACTACTTTTCAACGTTTTGATATATTTCCTTGTAGTTTTCTTTCTATGCATATTTTGTACTGTACATAAAATTTCATTTCTTACTTTCTCATTTATAACATAAGCACTTCTCCTTGTTAATAAAAATGCCCTTAACTCTGTAAAACAGTTTGATAATTTCTTATGAATTTAATATTTATCTTGAGCCAGAAATCCCATTTCCACACATTTATCCTAGAGAAATAAAAACTTATATTTGCACAAATCCTATACATCAATGTTTATAGCAAATCTATGTATCACCAAACACTAGAAGCAACCCGAATATTCTTCAATGGGTAAACTGATAAGCAAACAGTGGTACCTCCATGCCATGGAGTATTACTCAGTAATGCAAAAGGAATGAACTATTGCTACATGCAACAACATGGATGAATCTCAAAAACTAGGCTGAAAGATGCCAGTCTCAAAATATCACATACTGATGATTCCATTTATATGACATTCCTGAAAAGGCAAAACTACAGGTATAGAAAACAGAGGAGCAGTTGCCCGGACTTAGGGGTTGGGGAAGGGCATAATTACAGAGAAATATTAATAGCAAGAAGTGTTTTGACATGATGGAACTGTTTTTTATTTTTACATTCTTGGTGGATACTTAAAATCTATACAAGTGCTAAAATTCATGGAACCATATACACAAAAAAGTCAATTTTATTTTATGTTAATTTAAAAATAAAGTTAAAAAACAAAACAGGCTTAAAATGCCTTCACAACATAATTGAAAGTAACTTTATTAATACATTCTTGTGAAACTCATCCCATAATTACTCCTCCCTTCTCCTGATGCTGCCTGTGGGATTGTTCCTGTCTCTGTATAAATAAAGCTGCATTGAAAATATCGGGAGCATAGATCTTTGATCATATTTAAAATGTTTTCATTAGAATAGACTCCCAGAAATGCAATTACTGAGACAATGGGTGTGAATATTTTTTACAACTCTTGATATCTGCTGCCAAATTGATTTCCAGTCGGGGTGACATAAATTGCCCCTCCCACCAGCAGTGAGTGTCTGAGATTAAGTGGCGTGGGCGTTCTCAAGAACGTGAAATCAGAAGCCAGGATGGCCGACTAGAGGTAAAGCTTGTTGGACTGTCCTGGCGGAAGAGTTGAGGATTGGACTGGGGAGAGCGCAGAGTGATTACCGCTTGGAAATGGACCACAGGGACAGACACCAGCGGAGTCTGGAACACCACCAGGAGGAAATGAGCAACTGAGAGAGAGGATAGAAGGGAGCAACCCGCGCCAACGAACTCTAGGGAGTTCCAAAGCCCAAGGAAAGCATAAGGGTGTTTTTCTTCCTCCCCTCACCCGGTGCCTCAGACCAGCAACAGGTCACAGGGCTCTCATCACATTGGGGAGTGCCACAAGTGACCAGAGAGTCGGCATCCCTGCATCTGGATGCCCCCCCCCCGCACCTCCTCCACTCCTGCCATCCCAGGAAGTAATTTTGGCTCAAGTTGCTCATAGCCGCGTTGCCGCACCCACCCCACCGCAACCTACAAAGCGCCTTGCGCTGAGTGACTTGGCTCCCTGAAGGAACGTGCACTCCCAGCCGAGCTTGCCTCAGCCTGACACAGCAGCATAGAGAGGAGGGCAGACGGGTGTCCCCCCAACTCCAGAGCGGTGCAGGAAGTCCACAGCCCCTCCCCCAAATGATAACAGCCCCAAACGATAACAGCCGGTAGAATTCTCTGTGCTGAGTGACCTGCTTTCACTGCAGGGGTCGTGTCTCCATCTCCAGCTGGCAGGGCAACCTCACTCTGTGATCCTCCTGCCCATGGGCATTTGGCACCTTCACCTGCTGACAGTGCAAATGGCAGGGTGGGGCAGTGTGGAAGAGAGATCCCAGTTCCCCAGTCAGGTGGCAAGTGAGGGCCTGTGCCCATGGGGAGGGTGTGGAGGAGCACAAGAGAGCAGGGTTCTGTGGGTGAACAGTTTCCTTCCTTCCCCTGGTGAGAGCATCCCCTTGGCAGAGACTTCTGGGGATAGAGAGGCCCACCTGCTTCATCTTAGAGTTTAGTGGTGGAAAAGGCGTGCACAATCGGAGATTCCCCGATCAACCACTGACACATGGGGATGCACACCAGCAGGCCGGACACAGGAACTCTGGGGAAGCTTGAGAGCCTGTCTTGGGAGGAGAGGAAACACAAGTGGACCCATCGGAAGGGAAAGTGCCCAGGTTTATGGACACGGAAGGGAAAACCTGGCTGGAGACCTCAGGAATCACGCCAGTTGGTCCCTCCGGTCAGAAGCAGCCCTCCAAGCTTGGAAAGATAGCCCTCAACTCCGTATTAGCAGCTCCTCCTAGTGGCCACATAAACAACCATAGCTCACACACTCAGGCTTTTGCATTCCAGCTGCGATCAGTCTTGCTCCTCCCCTCACCTCATGGGGGGAGCAGGGTCCAAGCAACCCCTGGGAGCTACAAGGCCCCTCCCAAAACTTGGGGCTTTTGTATGCCCTACCTGGTGGACCAGAGCCTACCATGGGCACAACAAATTACCTCGGTTACTGGCTCCTTCATGCAAACTACAATCAATGACAACGAGAACAACCCCATAGCTAAACATATTGCCTTCCATCTCAAGCTATTAGGGAGCAGTGGATTTGTACCCACAAGTACATCCATCAGCTTGGAGCTTAAGCTGGGGGACCAAACTCATTACACTCCACTGGGAAGAGGTGAAGACAACAGTTCAGAGGTAATCCAAAAGGTTCATCAACAAGCCATAAAGCAATACAGGACCACTGCTTCTCCCCCTGGCACTGTAAAGGAACAACCCTTGGGGATCTGGAGACAGGGTCATAAAGTAGCCCTAGCACCCCTAGATCTCGAACAAAAGGCCAGATGAGAAAGAATCAGTGAAAGAACTCAGGAAAATGAAAAATCAGCGTGAAAAGTCACCCCCCGAAGAAATTATTAGCTCCTCAGCAATAGATACTAACTTAAATGAAATAGTTAAAATGACAGATGAAGAATTTTGAATATGGATTATAAGAAATCTCAATGAAATTCAAGAGAAAATAGAAATCCAACATGAAGAAGCCACAGAAACAATGCAGGAAATGAATGAAAAATTCTCTAAATAAATCAAAGTATTATGAAAAAACAAACAGAAATACCGGAAATGAAAGAAGCAGTCAAGGAATTACAAAACAAGGTAGAAAGCCTTAAGAATAGGATGAATCACACAGAGGAAAAAAAATCTCAGAGCTTGAAGATAACACCTATGTGCTAAACAAATCAGATGAAGAGAAAGAACACAGAAGCAAGAGACATGAACAAAGCATATGGGAAATGTGGGATTATGTAAAGAGACCAAACATAAGAATCATACGCATCCATGAGTGCAAAGAAGAAAATACACAAGAGCTGGAAAATCTATTTGAAAGAATAGTTGAAGAAAATTTCCCTGGCCTAGCCAGAAATCTAGATATCCAGGTACAAGAAGCACATGGGACTCTTGGGAGACTCAATGTGAAAAGGCAATCACCACATCGCATATTTACTAGGTTGGACAAAGTAACACAAAACAAACATTCCTTCAAACAGTAAGGCGAAAACAGCTGGTAACCTACAAAGGAAATCCTATCAGACTAACTGCAGATTTTTCAACTAAACTTTACAAGCCAGAAGGGACTGGGGACCCAACCTCAGTCTTCTAAAACAATAATGGCCAAGCTAGAATTCTTTTTCCTGCAAAAATAAGCTTCTTATATGAGGGAGAAATAAAGACTTTCCCAGATAAGCAATCGCTGGTGGAATTTGTGAAGACTAGACCTGCCCTGCAGGAAGTACTCATACCTGCATAATACACTGACCCACGCAATAGACACCCACCAGTGTAAAATCATCCAAAAGTTAAAGTCCAGAACCCTGATCCCACAATGGCTCAAGAGGTAAAACAAAACAATAAAAGTCTACCCAACAATTTGAACAGATGTCCACCACAAATATCAATTCTCTCAATAAATATGAATGGCTTGAATTGCCCAATAAAGGGACACAGGCTAGCTGAGTGGATTTTAAAAAAGTACAAGCCAACTATCTGCTGTCTCCAGAAAAGGCATTGTACCCACAAGGACTCATTCAGACTCAAGGTAAAAGGATGGAAAATAAATTTCCAGGCAAATGGAAACCAAAAGAAAGCTGGGGTAGCCATTCTTATATCAGATAACATAAACTTTAAAGCAACAAACATAAAAAAATACAAAGATGGTCACTATATAGTGGTGGAGGGAAAATCCAACAAGAAGACTTACAAATCCTAAATATTTATGGACCCAACACAGGAGCACCCAGACACATAAAGCAAACCCTGCTTGATCTGAACAATATAATAAACAGCAATGCCATAATAGCTGGGGATTTCAACACTCCACTGACAGAACTGGACAGATCCTCCAAGCAGAAAATTAACAAAGAAGCAATGGACTTAAACAGAACTCTAGAACTAATGGGCCTAACAGACATCTACAGATTATTCCACCCAAACAACACTGAATATATGTTCTTCTCATCAGCTCTTGGAACTTTCTCTAAAATTGATCACATCATAGGCCACAAAACAGATTTCAACAGATTTAAAAAAATAGAAATTATACCATATATATTCTCAGACCACAGTGGAATCAAATTAGAGATCAATTCCAACAGAAACACTCACCTCTACACAAAGTCATGGAAATTAAATAATCTATTGCTGAATGACTATTGGGTCAAGGAGGAGATCCATATGGAAATCAAAAAATTCTTCAAACTAAATGATAATGGTGACACAAGTTATCAAAATCTGTGGGATACAGCAAAAGTATTCCTGAGAGGAAAACTTATAGCCTTAAATGTCCACATCCAAAATACAGAAAGATGACAAATCAACAAACTAATGAACCATCTCAAGGAACAGGAAAAGGAAGAGGAAACCAATCCTAAACCCAGCAGAAGAAAAGAAATAATAACCAAGATCAGAGCAGAACTAAATGAAATCGAGAACAAAAGAACTATACAGAAGATTAATAAAACAAAAAGTTGGTTCTTTGAAAAGATAAACAAAATTGACAGCCCTCTTGCTAGATTGACAAGAAGTAGAAAGGAAAGGACTCTAATAAGCTCAATTAGAACTGAAAAAGTAAAGGTCAGAACTGATACCATAGAAATACAAAACATCATCTTTGAATACTATAAAAATCTCTATACCTAAAAACTTGAAAAAGTGGAGGAAATGGACAAATTCTTAGAAACACACAACCTCCCTAGGCTCAATCCAGGAAGAAATAGAATTCCTGAATAGATCAATATCAAGCACCGAAATTGAAGCAGCAATAAAAATCTTCCAATAAAAAAAAGTCCTGGACCAGATGGGTTCACACCGGAATTTTACCAGACCTACAAAGAAGAACTGGTACCTATACTGCAGAAATTACTCCACAACATTGAGAAGGATGGACAACTCATTGTACAAAGCCAATATCACCTTGATATCAAAGCCAGAAAAGGGCACAACATAAAAAGAAAACTACAGACTAATATCCCTCATGAATACAGATGCAAAAATTCTCAATAAAATTTTAGCAAACTGAATTCAACTGCACATCAAAAAAATAATTATTTATAACCAGGTGGGCTTCATCCCAGAGATGCAAGTATGGTTCAACATACACTAATCTATAAATGTAATTCACTATATAAATAAAAACAACAACAAGGATGATAGGATCCTCTCAATAGCTGCAGAAAAAGCATTTGACAAAATTTAGCACACTCTTTTTTTTTTTTTTTTTTTTGAGACAGAGTCTGACTGTGTTGCCCGGGCTAGAGTGCCATGGCATCAGCCTAGCTCACAGCAACCTCACAGTCCTGGGCTCAAGCAATTCTTCTGCCTCAGCCTCTCAAGTAGCTGGGACTACAGGCATGCGCCACCATGCCCGGCTAATTTTATATATATATATTTATATATATATATATTTTTTTTTTAGTTGGTCAATTAATTTCTTTCTATTTTTACTAAAGACGGGGTCTCGCTCTTGCTCAGGCTGGTTTCGAACTCCTGACCTTGAGTGATCCCCCAGCCTAGGCTTCCCGGAGTGCTAGGATTACAGGTGTGAGCCACCGTGCCCGGCCAGCATACTCTTAAGACAAAAACTCTTAACAAAATAGGCATAGATGGGTCATACCTCAAAATTATTAAAGCCATATAACATAAACCCACAGCCAACATCATACTGAATGGGGAAAAGTTGAAAGCATTCTGCTTAGAACTGGAACCAGACAAGGTTGCCCACTATATCCACTTCTATTCAACATAGTGCTGGAAGTCTTTGCCAGAGCAATCAGACAAGAGTGGAGAATCAAGGGGACAGAAGAGGTCAAAATTTCACTCTTCACTCACAATATGATATTATATCTAGAAAACCACAAAGATTCAACCAAGAGACTCCTGGAATTGATAAATGAATTCAGCACAGTCTCAGGATCCAAAATTAATGCATACAAAGCAGTAGCTTTCATATATGCCAGTAACAGTCAAACCAAGAATCAAATCAAAGATGTAAGACCTTTCACAACAGCATCAAAGAAAATTAAATATTTAGAAATATATTTAACTAAGGAGGTGAGAGACCTATATAGGGAGAACTACAAAACACTGAGAAAAGAAATTGCAGAGGATGTAAACAGATGGAAAACCCTACCATGCTCATGGATCAGCAGGATCAATATTGTTAAAATGTCTATACTACCTAAAGTGATCTACACAATCAATGCAATCCCTACCAAAATACCAACATCATTTTTCACAGATCCAGAAAAAATAATTCTATGCTTTGTATGGAACCAGAGAAGACCCCATATAGCCAAAGCAATCTTAAACAAAAAGAACAAATTGGGAGATATCAGTCTATCAGATTTCAAGCTATACTATAAGGCTATAACAACCAATACAGCATGGTATTGGCACAAGAACAGAGACATAGACCATTGGAACAGGACTGAGAACCTAAATATAAAACCATCCTCACATTGTTATCTGATCTTTGACACAGTGGACAAAAATATACACTAGGGAAAAGAATCCCTATTCAATAAATGGTGCTGGGAAAATTGGATAGCCACATGGAGAAGAATGAAACAGGATATGCACCTCTCACAAAAATCAACTCACGATGGATAACAGACTTAAACCTAAGACATGAAACCATAAGACTTCTAAAAGAAATTGTTGGGAAAACTCTTGTAGACATCAGCCCAGGCAAAGAATTTATGAAGAAGATCCTCAAAGCAATAACAGCAGCAACAAAAATAAATAAATGGGACCCGATCAAATTAAAAAGCTTCTGCAGAGCCAAGGAAACTATCATTAGAGCAAATAGACAAACCTACAGAATGGGAGAAAATATTTGCATGCTACACATCCAATAAAGGGATGATAACTAGAATCTGTATAGAACTTAGGAAAATCCACAAGAAAAAATTAAACAACCCCATTAAAAAGTGGGCAAAGGACATGAACAGAAACTTTTTAAAAGAAGACAGAATAATGGCCAACAAACATAAAAAAAAAATTGCTCAACATCTCTAATCATCAGGGAAATGCAAATCAAAACCACAATGAGGTATCACTTAACCACAGTGAGAATGGCTTTTACCAAAAAGTCCCAAAACAACAAATGTTGGCGTGGATTCAGAGAGATAAGAACAATCATACACTGCTGGTGGGACTGCAAACTAAGTCATTTTATAATAAAGGCCTCTGCACTCAAATGTTTATAGCAGCACAATTCACAATTGCAAAGATGTGGACACAACCCAAGTACCCATCAATACATGAGTAGATTAATAAAATGTGGTATACATATACCATGGAGTTCTATGCAGCCATAAAAAAACAATGGTGAACTAGCACCTCTTGTATTATCTTGGTTGGAGCTAGTGCCCATTCTTTGAAGTGAAGTATCACAAGAATGGAAAAACAAGCACCACATGTACTCACCATCAAATTGGTAGTAACTGAGCAACACTCAGGTGCACACATGGAAGTAATATACATCAGGTATATTACTGGGCAGGTGGGAGGAGGGTGGAGGGGATGGGTAAATTCACAATTAATGAATGTGGAGCGCACTCTCTGGGAGATGGGCACACTTGTAACTCTAGCTTGTACAGCGAAAAGGCAATATATGTAACCAAAATTTTTGTACTCCCATAATATTCTGAAATTTAAAAATAAAAAAAATGATGTGAAATTAGAAGATATACTCAAGGTTGGTTGGGGAATTATCAGGATGTGGGAGCAAGAAAGAAAGAGAAGCAGAGGGGTAGGAACAGGTAAACCAAGACAGACTTAGACTTTCAGACCTAAGGATTATCTGCTTCAGATTTTTGTGCTTTCCCAATAATTCCAACTTCGCTCCTTGCCTCTTTCTTTTATGGATTGATTTTTATTTTTTCTTCCTCCTCTCTTTTATCCTAATGCAGAGCAAAGTAAGGCTACCAAAGTGGCAAGGCTATTCTCTGTAATCAACCAAGCAATCTTTTTAAAACACCAACCACGTGCTAGCCACTTCTACCTTCAGGGAACTTACAACGCAAAAGGGAGGAGTGAGGTTAATACTATTTAGCCGCCCAATGCCACCTTTCTCCGTCCTAAGTTGCTAATGATGATGATAAAAATACTAACATTACTGGTACTGTTTAGCTGATTGAAGAAAGAGCTACCACTCCAAGTTGAGTTCATCAAGAAACGCTTTACGAAAGACATGAAATTAAGCTGTGCCTTGCAAGATAGGTGCATCTAACTGAATGAATTCCAGAAAAGGAAATGCCCTGTCCAGAGGTGAAAGTCTTTGGTAAGGACTATGGATCTGTAACTGTTTCCCTTTAATGACCTTGTGTGAAAATAAACAAACAGCATTTGAAAACCTTCTCTCCCGAGGTGAATAAAAGCTGACTCAACAGCCCATTTCCATGCATCAGCTTGCTGGGGAAAATGGAAAGTCCTGTTCCCCCAAAGCAGTGTTCCTCTTGCAGAGATAGAAGAATATTATATTATGTACAATAAACTGGGGAAACTTGCAAAATGAAACATCTGTTCTGTATGCTTAAGCACCAAGGCACTCTCAAAATATGAATTTCCACTCCATATTCCAGGTGCTGTGATGATGAGCAGAGAATGAATTTGGAAGGTTCATCTCTTTCCAATAAAAATGTTCATTATGTCTCTCCAACTTTTATAATAATTATTTTGGAACATTTTAGATAGGAAATGGAAAGAGAGAGGAGGGACGGGATAATGACAAAACTGAAGAAGAATTGATAGAAGAGTCAATAAAGCTAAGGAACATTGAGTAATGGATTTTAATGATGGAGTCAACAATGCTTTCAGCTAATTTAACCAAGTCAACAAAGTCATTATATTGTATATATGGTGTTTATTTTGCTACGAACTTATGTAGAGTGAAAAGTTCATTATGAAATGCAAAAATTCCTATATTCAGGGTCTGAGCAACTGCATAGATGTTTGAGAAAACAAAATGTGGATATTCTTTTATTGAATGTTTCTAGAACAGAATGCTATTTTCCCCACCCTGCAATAAACATTTTATTCTTTCTGAATGCCCTCAATTTCCCCTACCAGGTGGCAGCTGTGTATTACTTTTTAACATACTGTTGGTTTTCAATTGAGACCAGCTCCAAGGTTACTCTTGACTTCATAATATACAAAACCAACTCGTGGGTTCCACCAGGTGCCTGGGTATGAAATTTTTTGAGGCCAGTGTCAAAAATAGAATATTCTTTTGTCTTACCATAGTGCTGTGTATTATGGGTGCTAGTGCCACATCTTACAAATTTCAAAGCCAATTTCCAAACATTATCTCCTTTGAACTTGATCATAACTTGGAGATAGGCGTGCGAATAGTTTTACCCGCCATTCTATAAAGGGGGAAATTAAGGTCTGAGAATGACTTTCCCAAGGTCACATGCAGAATGAGGACAAGACACTATGTCTTCTAACACCTGTTACTCTGTTTTTCTATTGTATTATATGCTTCATGCTTGAATACAACCAGGCAGGTCTTTTTCCTGGGAAACTCTCAGGAGAGATGTTCTCTAGTCCCAAACGCCTTTGCCCTTATCTAGTTTCTGCTTAAGCCCATCTCTACCATTTCCTCTACTTGGTAGGCATGTGGGATCTACAGTTCAGAGAAGGCAGGTGATGCCAACCAGGAGGATGGACAGCCCCAAAGCACTTCCAGTGGTGGCCTGGAGCATTGCTCTGGAGTATCTGAGTACACCAGCAACTGTTGCCTTGAGAAGTGAACTCTAAGTGGATAGAGATGTGTAACTTAGGAATTGTGATGTGGGTAGTAACCTTATAGAGTCTCAAGGCACAGGTCCAGGGTGGACTGGTCCAACCATGTCGCAGTGGTCAGAGGGAAGTGTTTAACCAGCAGTGGACCAGAGTGAGTCACATTAGCAAGGTCAACACAGGAGCAAAGTGGCCACTGGGACAATAAAGGGACAATGACGCTCATGTCCCAATGCGAAGGGGTGGGAGAGCATGCATGTTGCTTTCTATAGCACATGAGGGCATAGCCATTTCTCCTAACCCTGAGACACTAGGTCTACTCTTTGATTCTTCTCAGGATTCTCAGGTAGGAGAGGCATGTGGGAGAGAGAGGGGGGAGCAGAAAGGAAAATGAAACAGGCAGAGATGACATACAAGGTATATTCAATGAGATTGCCAGGGAGAAAGAAATAGGTCCGCCTTTCTTTGACATAATTTTCAAATAATCATTATTATCAAAGAGCATTTCCCCCTTGAGGATGTTAAGGGGTAAGTAAAGCCACCACCCCAGTGCCTGAGTCCATACTTGCGGATGCCCCCTTGAGACACTGAATGTGTGTTTGGAGGGGGGCTGCGGTGTTGTGTTAGGTAGGTGGGTTTTAATGAGCTAATGAACTTTGGTTCAAATTGTTAAAGTGAACTCATGCTGTTCCCCAAAGCCGAGAAGGCCTGGGTGATAATTCTCAGAGTTTAATGTGCCTAAGAGTCACTTGAAGCTTCTGAGTCATTGGGTGTCAAGTGGGGCCTAAAATTCTACATTTCTAACAAGCTCTAGGTGCTGCTGTGATGCTAGTCCACAGACTACCAAAGTAGCAAGGAACTGGGGGACATTCAGATGACACTGTATACGTGGTTTTGCACTCTGTGATTTTTTCCCCTCAACCTCTTGTAACGCTTTTATGTAACACCTTACATGAGCGTGCATATTCCCTATGAATAACTGTGTGATATTTAGTTACTTGAATGTGTAGTAATTTATTTGATCATTTATCTTTTGTTTGAAATCTAAAATGCTTCCGTTTTTTAGTTGTCATAAATGATGCTGCCATGGGCATCCCTGTTCATAAGTCTGTCTGCTTCTCTGCACCAAAACTTGCAACCATATCAGAGCATTCCATTAGTGCTCAGAAAACTTAAGAAGAAAAATAAGTATAAAAGAAATTGAAAATACCGTATAACAGCAAATATTGAACAAGCCTGTAATGTCTGCATCCAGGGCACTTGGTGACAGGAATTGTGCAATATTCAGAGAAGCAGAGAGAGTTTTTCTTTCACATTTGCTATAATGTGTACTTAGAAACTGTGCCATAAGGTATAAAGCTCAAAAGTGGCTGGAATTTCTTCATAGAAAGTACTGTAATTAGAGATTGTGTTCCAAGATTCATAATGAACTTTATGAAGGCAAAAGTGCAAGCTGTATAATATTGAACATTAAAATTACAGACTATATCCTATGCAATGGAAATAAAATGTACCATATACATTTTATTGTAAATGGTAAAAACTACCATATCATAACTTTTCACGAAAACTAATAAACAAATTTTATTAAATGCGAAATAATTAATAATTTGGCCTCTCTGGTTCACTGCTGTGACCTTAGGTCCTGGCTCTCATTACGGTGACATTAGCCCATAGGACACCTTTGAATAGAAAAGGGCACTCCTTCCTGAAGCACTTAACTTCCATCCACTGAAACTTATGTATATTGATTATGGTATGACAAGACAGTGTACTGCCATCTGCTAAAAAATTGTAGCAATAAAATACAAATATAAAATGTCTACAATGTGAATGATACTTCCTTAGATGTTGTGCACAGTCTGCACAACCACAGGCATTGGCCTTATATCGGAATAGATATTTGTGGAACAAATGAATGAATAAATGTATTCCATTGATCCCGGTTGTGCTTTGAAGCTGTAATCTGCCAGTACCTTCTTTTGCCACTAGAAAGGAAGCTAGAGAATATGCAAAGTGATCAAAAGAGGAGTAATGTGAAGTTCTAAATTAGTGCTTCTCAAAATTTAATGGGCATATGAATCACCTGGGAATCTTGCTAAACTGCAGATTCAAATTCAGGTCTAGGGTCTGGGATTCAGTATGTCTGACAAGGAGATAAGGATGCTGCTGGTCCATAGGTCACACTTTGAACAGAAAAGACTCTAAGACAATTGTTGTCAATCTTGGCTTCCCTCTAAGGAAGTCTTTTTTCAGTAAAAACTGTTACTCCTAGTTCATGGAAACTGATTCAGTTTTCTCTTCTAATTCCTGTGTTGAATCTTGGAATGGAAAGAAGTTTCTAGGTGATTCTAATGTGCAGCCAAGGTTGAGAACCCCTGGTCTAGCAAAAAGTCACACACTCAAAGCATGCGTGAGGGAGGGACATTCACGAGTGAAAAAAATCAAATAACTGTGATTTTTAAAACTTTCAAAAATAGAGTTGTCAATCAGAGGATATTTGATTCATCACCAAATGAATGATATACATTACTAAATGTCTAAGGAGTTTAGAGGCAGGGAGAGCCCTATGGGTGGGGATACTTAGGGAATGGAGGAAATGAGAAGGCAAAGGACAAGACCCTGCCCTCCCAGAGTCCCAGGTGTGGCATGAGCATGGGGACAGAGGCAGCGAACAACTGAGCTAAGGAGAGCTCTTCTACTCATCTGAAATTGTGCTTTTTATGAAGTTGAGAAACCCACCCCTGCAACATTCTTGTTTATGCCATTGGCTGGATGATAGTGGTTTGCACCTCCAATCAACATGCTTGCAGATTGTTACAATCCTGCCATTTCCCACCTATTATAATCACATGGCTGTATTTTGATTCAGATTTACTGAATTGTATTACTAGGAGCTTTCTAATTCTCATTTTAAAAGTTGAAAGCCCTCAGCCATTTTTTTACTTAAAACCATTAAAGGTAGCTTTGGCTATGTTGAGGAATGTGTGGATGATACAGCATTTCTCCAGCCTGGAATAGTTTTCTTCCTGACTCCTGCTGCATTCCCTCATCCACCCTCCATCTCATTTTAGGCCTTCTTAGTTTAGCCTTTAAGAAAAAGATTTTAGAAAGAACTCAGATTTTCTTTGGGGAAATCAGTGCCTCCAATACTCGTGTGGTGGTTTTAAAGATATGTTCAACCAGGCTGGGCAACATAGCAAGACTCATCTCTACAAAAAAAATTTAAAAAGTGGCCCGACATGGTGGCGCACTCCGGTAGTCCTAGCTACTCAAGAAGGCTGAGGCAGGAGGATCGCTTGAGCTCAGGGATTCGAGGTTACAGTGACCTCTGATTGTGTCATTACACTCCAGCCTGGGTGACAGAGAAGGACCCTGTCTCTAAAAAAGAAAGAAAAAAAAAAAGATACTTTCACAAATTCTTTGCAGTTCCTAAAGAGATGGAGCTTAATTCCCCTATCCTTAGTGTGGCCTGGACTTAGTGACTCGTTTCTAACAGAAAACTCTTCAATTGCTGAGAAGTCCCTAGAGAACATGGCTGGCCCTCCAAGACTATTCTACTCAGAGCTGTTCTACTTGCTAGTATGAGATTTTAACTCTTCTCCACCCATTAGGAAAGAAGAATGAGGTCTATTTGCCCTTGTATTTCAAAGAGAACCCATTCAGAGTTCCAAAACACAGGAGATTAAGGATGTAGGAGTGTGTGGAGGTGGTAGACATCTGCAGATTTTTTTTTCTTAAGCGGTTTCAGTTGGGATTCTGACATATGCAACCAAAAGATCCTAATGAAATCGGTTTTAAAAAGATCCAGATTTTCATATCAGAAATATAGTAAGTGAGATTTAAGTAATTTTACTAAACTTTATGTTAGGAATTAAAATATTTTGCACTGCAGGATAAGTTCAAGAGCAAATCTATGCAAAAATGTACCAGTGGAATCCTATGCATTCAGAATCACAGTGTGCTAGAACTGAAAGAGGCCTTAAAGATCCTATTTAACTGGTTTTTAAGTGAAGAGAAGCATCTTTTCATTTTTTTTCCTTTGAGACAGGGTCTCACTTGTTGCCCAGGCTAGAGTGCAGTGGCATCATCATAGCTCACTGCAATCTTAAACTCCTGGCCTCAACCCATCCTCCTGCCTCAGCCTCCCAAGTAGTTGGGACTACAGGCACACAGCTGGCTAGTTTCCAAAAAAATTTTTTTGTAGAGATGGGGTCTCAGTATGTTGCTCAGGCTGGTCTCTAACTCCTGGTCTCAGGTGATCCGCACACCTTAGCCTCCCAAAGTGCTAGGATTATAGACATAAGCCACTCTACCCAGCCCCTTTTCATATGTTTAATGGCTATTTGCATTTCTTTTTTTGTGAATGCCTTTTAAAATTCTTTGCCATTTTTCTATTGGAGAATTAATTTGTAAGCAATTTGTAAGTATTTTTATATGTGGAATATAAACATATTGTCTGTCATATATAATATGTATTTTTCCTTTTTTCCATGGCATAATGCTGCTTTTTATATATATGAAGTTTTTTTGTAAATTTTTATGTAAATTGATTTATGTCTCTTTTTATAGATATATTTTTGTGTTTATAGTTAGCAAGAAGACTTCCTAACCCTAAATATAGTAAATACCCACATATTTTCACACAGTTATTTCAAAATTTATGTTATAGAATTTTAAAGATCTATCTTTAATTTAATTATATATAAATCTTTAATAAATGTGGAATTTAATTTGTGAAGTAGACCTCTAACTTTGTTTTTCTAAATGATTAGCCAAATGTCACTGTGCCATTTATTAAGTAATGAGTTAATATTGTCTTTGTTTATTTCAGGTGGCAGAACTGCTCAAAACATTTCTTAGCAGAGAACAATGTTTTATGTAATTAGTATTTGACTCTATAACTTAATTTGAAGAATGGTCAAAAATAAAAGGAAATGATAGATTCCAATACTATGAGCAATGTTTGGTGGCAGTTTTGAAGACAGATAAATTAGAAACAAATTATTGTGTTGCTTTATTTTAAAGTAGAAACTGGCCGTTTTTAAGCTGCATTTGAGGACTTTATTTTCTCTTTGCATTTTCTCCTCTCCCGTCTACATATTTTCTAGAAGACTTAATGTCTGGCATTGGCGAATCTTCAAACCTGAGGAACCACTAACAGGAAGTTTTTCTGTGGATGTTAGGATTAAGAAAAGAGGTGATTATGCATTAAAGATTTGAGGAGGGATGTTCATCCTTAAGGTTATAAACTGTATAAGTTTATAAATTTAAGGATGGCCAGAATACTGGGTTGACTTGTATCCCTCCCGGCAAAAAAGATATGTTGAAGTCCTAAGCCCCAGTATCTCAGAATGTGACTTTATTTGGAAATAGGGTCATTGCAGATGTAATTAGTTAAATTAAAATGAGGTCATACTGGAATAGGGTAGGCTTCTGGTCCAATATGGCTGGTATTCTTATCAGAAGATGGTCATGTGGAGACAGAAAAACACAAGGAGAACGTCATGCAAGGATGAAGGCAGAGATTGGAGTTATGCAGCTGGAAACCAAGGAACACCTTCTTATGTACTTATTTTGTATCGGATTTGACTATGTGCCAAAGACTGCTGGCAAACCATGAGAAACTAAGAAGACAGGAAATCCTACAGAGATTTCAGAGGGAATGTGGCTCTGCTGACCTTGATTTCACACATACAGCCATCCAGTTTGTGCTACTTTGTTACAGTGGCCCTAGGAAACCAATATAGCCCCCATGAAATTTAATGGCCTCACCAAAGTGCTCCAAAACAGCTTCAATCTGAATTTTGTCAAATTTTGAACACTTATAAGGGATGATACAACTAGAATATGATGAGATACTTGCTAAATACAGCCCAATGACTCCATGGATCTAAGTAAATATTAAGTAAATCCCTTAAAATCAGAGCTAGAATAACGGTTAAGAGTGTAGACTCTTAAAGCCAGATGTCTGAGTGCCACTCACTAGCTCTATGAACTTAAGCAAGTTATTTAACTTTGAGGGGCCTCTGTTTCTTTATCTGTAGAACAAAATATCTGCGTCATAGGGTTGTTGTAAGGACTGGATGAGGTAACACATGTAAAAGTCCTTAGCACAGTACTTGACACAGAGTAAGCACATAATAAATCTTCTTTTTCTTCTTAGTATTATCATCACTATTATTACAGGTGTAGCTGATCCTGTTTTGGGGGGGGGATTTGAAATGACAATTTATCACATAGTCATAAAAACTTGCTAGACATTCATAGAAAGATCTATTGTAATTTAGCCATTCTGCAATGGCAGTTTAACCACATGACAAGACTGTGGTCCTAGAATGTATCCTAGGTTATCATGATGTCTTCTTGCAGGTTGTTGTGGACTGAATTGTGTCCCCCACAAAATCCATATGTCAAAGCCCTAATCCCCAATGTGACTGTATTTGGAGATAGGGTCTTTAGGAGGTAATTAAGGTTAAAGGAATCATTAGGGTGGTGCCCTAATTCTATAGGACTGCAGCCTTATAAGAAGAGGAAAAAGGAAAACTCTCTAAGTCATGCACTGAGGAAAGACAGTGAGAAGGTGGCTGTCTGCAGGTCACAAAGAGAGCCCTCGCCAGAGACTGATCATGCCAGCCCCCTGACCTTGGACTTCCAGCCTCCAGAACTATGAGAAAATAAATTTCTATTGTTTAAGCCACCCAGTCTATGGTACTTTGTTATGGCAGCCTGAACTAATACACAGGTTCAACACTCAAAGGATTAAATATATACACCTCTTGGGGGCTAGCTACATGGATGTCCCTACTTGGCCATCTCTTTCCCTACTAGACCTTCAAATTTGGAGTGCTGTAGCACCCTCTTTTTTGCTATATCTACATCCTTTTCCTGGATCTTCAATCTCATTTGGGCCCAAGGTAAATACCATGTTCTATGGTTTGAATGTTTCTGTCCTTGCCAAAACTCACTTGGAATTGTCACCTTATGAATATCTTTGACCTATAAAAATGGCAACTTCATGTGGTTCATTTGGTTCATGAATATTTGCTGAATGAATGAATGAATGAACTGAAATTTTGAGTCGCTGCCACCAGAAGACAGTAGACAATTGCATTTGTGTTTAACTAGAGAGGATTTGCTCTCCTGAGTTCACTTGATCACTTTTTATCCTGAATTTGCCTCCGAAAGTACCGCTGTGGTTTTCCAAATAATAATTTTACGTTTTGAATATTATTTACTAAGACAGACAACATGCGTCACTTAAATGCAAAACTTAAAAGTTGCACCTTTTCAAGGAAATTTACCAGAAGAAAAATTTTTCTAATTTTTAAAGTTTTATTGAAACATAATTTACATACAATGGAATTCACCCAAATGTGCACCCAAATGCACAATTTGATGAATTTTGACAAACATAAACCTCAGGTTGCCACCACCATCATCGTATTTGAATAGGCCAAAAAGCCCTTTCTTGCCCCTTTGCAATCAGTCCCCTTCTGCCCTCCTACAACCACTGATCTGCTATAACTATTAGTATAGTTTTGCTTTTGCTTTTTTTAGATTTGCTTTTCGAAAATTTTGCCTGAATTAGATTATACAGGTAGTTTTTTGTGTCTGGCTTCTTTCGCTTAGCATAATGCTCTTGATTGAGATTAATCCACATTATCTGCCAGTAGTTTATTCCTGGCTAATTTTTAACTTCATGTTCTTTAGTGGCTGGCATCTTGTGGACTTTCCTGAGCTTCTCAGAAGGCAGATGGTTTCTTTCGAGGTGAGTTTGATAGCACAGGCGGCGGCACTGCAGGGTGACGGAAAGCGCCGGCTTTCTTAGTAGGACCACCTGATGGGGATACAGGCTGTGCCACTTACCTGCTGGGGGGCCTTGGGCAAGCTGCTTGGCCTCACTCACCTTGTTTCCTCAGCTGCAATCAGGATGATCAGCCGGCCTGCTTCAGGGTTGCTGGGTGATCACATTGGTTAATGATGTGAAAGGCTTAGCGCAGTGCCTGGCAGAGAGAAAACGCACAGTAGACAGCACCTCAGCCAGGCTTTAGGAGCTGTAGAAGAAGCTGCCTCTCCAAATGTCTCTAGCTTTCCTTCTTGTTTTCTATTCAACCTTTAACTCAACTCAGCTTTTCAATCCGTAAATGACAAAGCTTTGGAAAAGAAAAGGAAGACTTTGAGGCTTCCATTTGCTTCTGAGAATTAAACGCTATGTTTTCCTTAATCTAAGTAGGTTAACTTGCACAGCCTTTTTGAATGCTTTTTTTCTTTTCATTCCCTGATAAATGACTCTGAACTTCTTTTCCCTCATCTAATTGCTTGTCTACATACAGTGCTTGGGGAGAAATAAATTTAATGGCCCCTAACAATCGGTCTTCAGGTATAAAGTTTAAGTTCCTTTAGGCAGAGCGTCAAATTGAACAGAAAATGAACTGGGATCGTCATAGTGTATTTCAATTAAATACAAGAAGAGAGAAAGCAGGGTGCTTCAAGTGGTGATACAATCAGAATAGTGTCGCGTGGCTTCTCTTTCTACTTAATCAACTCTCCCCGGATTCCCCTGGCTGAACAGTTGATTACATTCCTGAATATCTTCCCCCTCTTGCTTCTATGATGCCACTTTATGTTCTCCATCTCACTGTCCACTCTTCTTTTACCTGCCAAACATTTAACTCCAAGTGTCCCAAATTTGTCTCATCACCTCCCACTACACACCAGCTCCCCAGCCTGTTCCTGCTCTGATGCAGGCGCTCTCCTGATGTCTTGGATGAGAAACAATGGAGTCCTATTGGGCACTTTATTTCCATTCAAGGAGCCAGACTGTTAACAAGCTTGCCATTTATTCCTTTGGACTCTGTCTTGAGTCCTTCCCATTTCTCTATTCTCACCATCATCATCACTGTGACCATCTGAGCATCTCTCATTCAGGTATGATTCTGGGTGTACCACCTTACTTAATCCTCATAGTCACCCCATGAGCAAGTTAGTATGATCCTATTTTACAAATGGACCAGTTCTAATTGTTATTGTACAAGTTAATCCTAAAATGCCCTCCTTCCACATTCTTTTTTTTTTTTTTTTTTTTTTTGAGACAGGGTGTTACTCTATCACCCAGGCTAGAATGCAGTGCTGCAATCATAGTTCACCACAACCTTGAACTCCTGGGCTCAAGCAATCTTCCTGCCTCAGATCCTGAGTAGCTAGGAATACAGGCATATGCCACCACACCAAGCTAATTTTTAAAATTATTTTGTAGGGATGGGGTCTCACTACATTGCCCAGGCTGGTCTCAAAATCCTGGACTCAAGTGATCCTCCCACCTCGGCCTCCCAAAGTACTGGAATTATAGGCATGACCCACTGCACCTGGCCTCCTCCCACATTCTTTAAAATCCTTGCCCTTCCTTCAAAGCACCTAGGGAGTCCTGTGTTGCTTCTTGAAGCCTCTCTAGCTTCATTATCTCACAGTGGTCTCTCTTTTCACTAAACGCCCATTACACTGCACATCATTAGTACCCCAGAGTTAGCACAGAATTATTCTACAGTTGTCACATATATTAAAAATCATTAAAAATTCATTTTTTCCTCCCATTATGGGAAGGTAACATGCTCATATTAGTACATTTAGATGGTAGAAAAAAATTATCACTATCTAGACTGTTTTCCATTTAATCTTTATGCATAGCTTGTGGTCTGCCTATTTTTATCTTGTGTTTGTAACTTATTATTATAAAGTATGCATCTGCATATTCATCATCAATGTTATTTACAACTATTGAATAATATAACAGCAAGTGGATTTACACATATTCAGTATCTTTGGATTAAAGGAAATAAGGCATGTGAAGTTAAATGAGAGTTATAACAGGCAATAAAAATATTATCACATACTTTTGATTTATTTATGTCTTACTGAAAATCCAAAAGGGAAGGAAGATAGTTTTATTTTTTAATTCCCCAAATTACTTACTATGGTACTGTTCTCATATGAAGTGTTCAATATTTGGGAATATAATTATTTCTCATTATGAAATAAGGTGTGCTTGCTGAAAAACATCCAGAAAAATAAAGAGGAACATACTGAAGGAAGGAATACTCCCATATAATCTCAGTCCTCGAAAATAATCACTTTTAATATTGTCAGAGCATTTTCTTCTAAGCTAGACTATTTTCTATGTTCTACATGCACACAGACACACACAGACAGAAAGCTGAACACATATGAAAAGCATTTCAGGCTCTTGTTTTCCCCCCCGACACATTGTGAATCTTGCCCAATAGCTCTCTCCGCAGTGGAAAATGTCTTTACTTTCTCTTAAAAATAGGGTAATCTACAATAGGGGCAGACTTTTTAATGTCTTAATCATGGTAAATATTTTCAATGTGAGAAAATTAAAACAAAAGACCCTCTGGCCTAGCAAATTTAGACCCAAATGAAAATTTAAGGACAATCATTTTATTTTATTTTATTTTGAGACAGGGTCATGTTCTTTTGCCCAGGCTAGAGTATAGTGGCGTCATCATAACTCACTGCAATCTCCAACTCCTGGGCTCAAGGGATCCTTATGCCTCAGCCTCCCAAAGAGCTGGGATTACAGGTACGCACCACCATGATCAGCTAATTTTTCTATTTTTAGTAGAGATGGGTCTCACTCTTGCTTAGGCTGGTCTCAAACTTCTGCCCTCAAGTGATCCTCTAATCTCGGCCTCCCAAAGTGCTAGAATTACAGGTGTGAGCCACTGCACCCGGCCTAAGCACAATCATTTTAAGCAAATTTATCCTAGATTTTAGAGGTTCCTCGAATTCAAGATTGAGGACATCTGCTCTTAAATTTTTAAAGTTTTGAAGCAAGTGGTGTCTAGGCTCTGAGTAAAGAGAAACAGGATTTCCAGGGGCATGTGGCAAAGATAAATGCTATACTATGTGCAGCGTAGAGCTAAAGAGGAAGACCAAGGGCATGAGGAGAAACCAGGTATAATCAGTCTTTCATGTTACCCCAACTACAATGACACTCCTATCTGTTTTTTGTGAAACAGGCAATTGCAAATAAACACTAACATAGCTTTTTTTATTTCATACACACTTTAACTCTTTATATAGATCTTGAAAAAGTCACAAAAAAAGCCACATTCATTTCCTAATACTTAATAATAACTAGTTAGAGAAGCCTAATATATTTTCATATTTTTGTCTTGCTCCAGTCTTATGATTTCCCAAAATAGATATATTATCTGAGTGAAGAGTTCATAGGCAAATGTCACACTTTTCTTGGTTCAGCTAATTATATTTCTGCTTTTGCTTAGAATAAGATTAATTTTCCTATTCTGCTAATAAACCATGTGATGGCAAAATGCCTTTAGTATTTTTATGCTAAGAAAAAAATTGCCTTTGGCATTTTCAAGAATTGGGAAGCTATTTCAGATAAACCGTCATGTGCATGAGGATTAATTTATTCATATGAAATGTTCAATAACCAGAGAAGACTGATTTAAATAAAACCATTTCACTTCACAATTAAATTATTTTCATTATGGACAGTTATTTCTCCTAAGAAGTGCCTGTCTACATGAAAAATAACTAAAACAATGGTAAACAAATATTGATTGGGTTCAGCTTAAGTAAGCAGCATCTTTGGTTTTACAGATATGATAACTTTGAACCATATATAAGTTGCTTATCATGAAACCTTGCAATTGGAGTAATAGCCTTGTTCCTGAGTCTCATGAATATTTTCCTGCTCCTTTGTCCTGAATTTCTGCCTCATAATCACCCATTTCAAGGAAGAAAAGGATATAATAAGTAATAAACCTTTACTGAAACATTTTTTAATCTAAAAATTCATGCACCATCTATTTCTAGTAAACCTGGAAACTCCTAGAGAAAGCTAGAGGCATTAAACCCTATTAATAAGGAAATTGATGGCAACATATTTAAGATGTTGTTATATTTTATAAAGATTTTCTTTCATAGCCTCTATGGCCTTTTTCTTTTCTTCTCTTTTGTCTGATTTCCCACAACTGATCTATTTATTTACTTGTGGAATTATTTTATATCCATCATCCCATTTAGAACATGTGCCCCATGAGGGCAGGGACTAACTTTATTCCCAGCCCTTGTCATATTGTCTGCACTAAATTAATATATATTTTCTGCGTGCACTATTATTTATAGTAGTGAGTTTCTTAAAGTTACTGCTTTCATTTTATTTACTCAAAATTTTTTTCAAACTTCTAGAAATGTCCCTTCATCTTGTTATTCTGTGATTTGGGGAGTGGAATTTGTCTCCTTGTCCGTACTATGCAAGGCTGTCTAGATTTTGACTGCATCCTCAGGTCTCTACCTTCCAGATCTGTTGAGTCCCAATGTTCAGATTTTCCCCCAAAGCAAGCTCCTATTGCCCTCATCAGTTTCTTTGGTTGAGAGACAACAGCTACTATGTTCTTCTCAGAATGCTTGGGGATACTATGAAATAAAGATGGTGATAATAACCCCCAATCTCTAGTTGCTCCTGCTGCTCCCAAACCTTAAGTAACTTCCTACCCCCTGGAGCAAAGGGTGGTGATTTGGGGCTAGTACTGGGCTTCCTGAGGACATTGGCTTGCAGTTCTTCTTCCAAGCCTCCAGGGCATGCCTTCTCTTTTTCACCTCTCCTTCAGAACCTGCTTCCATAAACGATCCCTTTAAGTGCAGGAAGAAGCTTTTTTGAATGTGAAAATTACTGTCCAGCAGTTATCTCAGGGTGGGAAGTCTCAGGGAGCTCTTACTGTGGGCATCTTTCCGGTGTTTAATGCTAATAACTCCCTGAAGCCCTATGCTCTTAACTCCAATGCTCTTTTACTTAATTCCCTGAAACTTTCCTTTGCCCACAAATTCCAGCAAGTGACCAAATTTACCAAGGCTTTAAGATGTCCCTCACTCCTTTTTCTCCAATCTTACCCTTCTCAATATTTTCAGCCTCGTGACCTCAGGGGCCCAGCATCCACAATGCACCATATCCCACACATACAAATTTAGCACAGATAGTAACAAACATTTTGTTTTTCACTTTAGTTTGGTGAAAATTAATATGTATTTAGGTACTTTATGGGTATGACTCTTAGTTTTAGTTTGTCTGTCTTTCTGATCCATCCTTACTACTACCTTTAATTTACCTTCTAGAGCTATTTCTTCCAGCTCCTTTGAGACAAAAGACACTAGATCCTAGGTCTTCTACTCAGCTCCTTGATTAAATGATTCTCTCTATAGCTGACTTCCTTATTCTAGATTGAGTAGTTTTCTTGTCCTGGGAGACATTTTCTGTCTTGAACGTTTGTCATATTGAAAGCAAAGTACTTCATTCACGCCTGTCCTCCTCTTCTGTTTGACATGCTTCCCATGTTTTCAAGTCATGGTGTCTCTAAAACAATTCATCTTCCTTTTCATTATTTAAGTTCCTTTTCCACAGATATCCTCTGCAGCCAGTCTTTAAATTCTTCCTGGAAGTCTTATCTGCCAAGTACACATCTCCTTTCAACACTTACCATTACCCAATTTAGGATGGAAGAACATTTTCTTACATTGCACTCCTTTTATTCTTTCAAGAGTGAGCACCCTCATAGGTACCTACAACTGCTCACAGTGTTCACAGTAAGGACACTATTAAACAGAGTGACATTGTTTGGCAGTTGATCCTTCCTGACAATGCTGGTCCAATTTTACAAATATACTGTTCTAATTTAACAACAATCCCCTAAACCCAATTAATAATACAAGAATAATATATATTCATTCTAGGTTATTTAGAAAATAGGGCTAATCCCATCACCCAGAAAGAATTAATTATCTTTTTCCTCTCAGTCTTTTTTTCTATATACATATATTTAATTAAACCTATCTCTTTATTAAATTGTGACCAGTTACACACATAGTGATTTGAAACAATCAAATATTTCTATAAAGCTTGTGAGTAAAAATAGTAATCAAAAACCATTTTCAATTTGGCTTATTTATTCTGGTGTGTCTTTTCCTATTTTTTCATACTTGTTTAGTTTTCCAGACTGGCCAGCAAAAATGTGTTTAATCTGTAAAGTTACTGAAATACTCTCTACTTTTAAAAATGATAAAATATGCAATAATAATTTTAGTGATTAAACAAAATAGAAAAATAATAAAAATATTTTCCTTGAATGTTGGAAATTGAGACAGAGCATATCTGATGTTCAACTGAATAAATATCAAGTGGTATATGGAAAATTTTGTAGATACATGGTACTTTCACAGATTTTCTTTTTAATAGTGGCACTGGTTCTTGGGTTTATTTCACTCCAGAATTCCTTTTGCTCAATAAGGGCAAATCATTAGTACTAATTAAGTGTTGGTTGTATAGATTGAATATTGAAATATTTAAATGTTGGGTGATATATTGAATGCTGAAATATATGTAATTCCCAAGTTATGAACACTTAGCTGGCAAAAGCCCTCATATGAATGGTTCATTACATGCACTTTAGTTTTCTTTTTTCCTATCATGCTGTTCCAATAGCAACCTTGCTATTCGTGCGGAGAGCGCCACCTATTGGCTAGCACCCAGGACCCATCCAGTATTTTAATTCCTTTCCTTTCCTTTTTCTTAAGGTCATCACGGTCCTGCAGAAAGTCCTTGTCTGTCATTCTGGGAATCAGTTCATTTCACCTAAGACTGTCACACATATCCATATATTCCTTTAAACTCCTTTCTTCTTACACCTCCCTTCCAAGGCTTGCCTGCCTAAGTTGGATCTCACTCATTTTTTCTTTTCTTGAATACAGTGCTTCTGCTTTGCTTCTTCTATTCTCTCCTGCTTTTAAGAGATTGATCAAGTTATTTTTCTTTTTTACTCTTAATTCTGATTTGGAAGTTATGTATTTCTTTGCATCCTTTTGGCAGTTGCCATCAAAATATTTTCAATCGAATGTTTTATTTTGTTACCATTCCATCTTTGTCCTTACACTTAGATTTTATTTCATCAAAATTGCGAAAAGCACATAGTTGAAACTGTCAAATATAATATTTCTTCATGAGTCTTATATCTCTCCTCCCTTCCCTGAAACAATCATTTACATTTCTTTTCACCGGTCACACTGATATCTACTTCCATGTCCCTAAAGAATATTCATTTGCTTATATTTCTTGATTTTCCAGTTTGGGGTATTGTCTGTTGATTTCTCACTGTAGAAGACAACAGCTCCCACCATATATGCGCCTTCTTTCCGCTTCACACCCTCACAATACAGTCATAGTTTGTTTGCTTTGGATATCAATCAACGTGTTTACATTGACAAGACTATGCACAAACTATTCATAGCTGAGCCATGTAGGAAACTAAGATTAATTTGTCCTTCCTGAACAGCTTTTTGCTTGCCCTGGAGCTGTCTGGTTTTATCATTTGTTTAGTTTTCTACGTACTTATCACTAATTTAATCTGCAAATTCTTTGCCAGTACTCTAAGTCTTCTCTTAAAATATTCAGATGCATTGCTTTCATCTTCCTGATGAAATATCTTTCAGGTTCTTCTGAGGGCTTTTCTTTCAGTCATTATGCCTGATGCCTAAGACACAAAGCTGTCACCTTGGGATGTTCCCTCATCATCATCCTGGCCTTACTATCTTCACTGGGTGCATTTCCTGTATCCCTGGTCTTCCACTTTCTTGGTTTAATTTATTGTTTGGGTGAAGATGGTAAGTCTGGACAGTTCAGTCAGGGAACCCCTGGTGTCACTGCTTTTAGTTATTTCCTCCAGAGTGGATCAAATAAGATCCTTCCAATCTCCGGTCTGAAGAGTCACCCTGCTACTAGTATTCTGGAGCTGGGTTGAGCAAGATGGTGGGGTGCAGAGGGCTTGGCATTCGATGGGCATACGTTTTTGCAGTCTTTTGTCGGTAAGGGGCCCCCAACTTCAACCCTGCTTGGAATCCCAGAACAGAACCCTGTTTACTTTCCCCTGCAAATATGCCCTCCAGGGAAAGAGAAGCTGTAGTGTAGCTTTTCATGGTCAGAAGGGATCTAGTAAGCTGTTTGTTAAACTTCCAATGAATCTCCTCTTCACCCCACTTGTAGAAGGATCTGATGTTGCCAATTCCTAAGACTTTGAGGATCTTTACTGTAAAGTAAGTTGCTTCTTGGCTTTCCTGCTGCTGGCTTAGTAATTTTTTTTTTTTTTTTTGAGACAGAGTCTCACTCTGTTGCGCAGGCTAGAGTGAGTGCCGTGGCATCAGCCTAGCTCACAGCAACCTCAAACTCCTGGGCTCAAGTGATCCTTCTGCCTCAGCCTCCCAAGTGGCTGGGACTACAGGCATGTGCCACCATGCCCGGCTAATTTTTTCTATATATTTTCAGTTGGCCAATTGATTTTCTTTCTATTTATAGTAGAGACGGGGGTCTCGCTCTTGCTCAGGCTGGTTTCAAACTCCTGACCTTGAGCGATCCACCCGCCTCGGCCTCCCAGAGTGCTAGGATTACCTCCCAGAGTGCTAGGAGCCACCGTGCCCGGCCTCTGGCTTAGTAATTTAAATTTGGGAGTCTGCTAAGTCTTTTATCACTCATCCATCATCTTTCAAGTATCTAAAATTTTGTTATTGGCAATTTCTTCTCCCGTGTTAGCCTTTAAAAAAATTCATTGTCTTTTTAATTGGATTTGGGGAGGACCAAATTTGATGTATGTGTTTAATTTACTCCCTACACCTGGGAGCTCTGGTTAAGTTTTTAACAAGCATAATTTGACATAATGAAGTCTAAATTGAATGAATATCTTTACCCTTCACCTCAAAGATACAAGGGCTTTAGAAACCTGTAATTCTAACTCCTCATATTCCCTATTGATATTTATTGTTTACATTCCACCTTTTAGTTATACCCCCATTTCCAAATTAGCCGTCCTTTCTCCTGTTACGGTTGTTTGTGTTTATTTAGATGTACCCAGATGTGTATAAATTTCTTGCCTCACCATTTCTTCTTGTGTCTGACTCCTACTTTCTGGGTTCCATGTTCTTCCCATGGAAGTAGATCTGTATTGAAGATGCTGTTGGTGCCCTGCCCAGCATCCCTTCTCTAGACTGGTGCACCCATCCCCTAGCTGAGAGTGTTGGCTGCTAGCAGTTCATACTCTTCCCCTGAGGATTGCCTTCCAGTCAACAATTCCAGAAAATGCCTAGAAGATTGCACCCTTTTCCAGGGGTAGCTCACAGTCAACATCTGACTGATATGGGGGCAAAAAACTGTGGGACTACTCACACTCCATGACTCTCTGTGGGATCAGGCTGAAGCTAGACTTCAGCTAAATCCGCATCTTTTCCAGCTTATTTTTCTGTCCTATTCTGCGTCCCTCCCTCCCCTTCAGATGTCTTCTGAGAGCATTCCCTCAATCAGTCACTGGATAGGAATCTAGTCACTGGATAGGAACTTCTGGGTCAGGTTCAAGGGCCCAACCTAAGAGAGTTGACACTAGAAGTAGTCCTATAAGTCTGAGTCTAGGGATGAAATTCTGGAGTTTGCTCACTCGCCAGCAGTTCCATCAGAATCTCTTTATTGAAGATCTGGCATGCAGCTGTAGTGCGATTGCTAACACTTTCACTTCTGGTGAACCAAGACACAATATAGGTAGATGTTTCTGGTATTTGAGAGTACAGGAGAAAGAATAACTTGAAAGATTGTTGAATTGGGAGGCTACTCCCAAGCATCCTGATGCGCTAAGAAGTATAGATGACAGAATCAGATCAATTAAGCACCAATTGAGACCCAAGTGTGGCAGTCAAAGGGCCTCCTTGGAAGCCTTTAAAGAGCTCCTCATCACTGGCAGCCAGAGGGCAGACTGAAGTGAAGACCAGGCACAAGTCTTAATTAAGCGTGAGTAGTACCACAGTTTTGTGTCCCCGTATCAATCAGGTGTTGGCTGATTCAGAGAAGTGAATCCTCAGCCTGGGCAAGTCCCCTTCAGCAGAGTCAGGGTCCTGACAGGAAAGGAGTGGGATGGGAAGAGTCAGGATGGGGATGCCTATTAGACACAGGTGGCTAAGTATCTGGATCTTCCAGCTTCCCCTGAACATCTGAGCCTACAGAGGGAGCCCACTCCCTGTTGAAAGATAGAAGATCCTCTCCTTGCTTGAACCTTCAAATAAGTAAGGTGTCTTAAAAAACAATGCTGGCTGTGCTGGAAATCTGCCCCCACTTCTTTTCTGGAAACCAGGCAGTACCAGGATCAAGTTTCAGTATGGCCCAGCCGGGTAAGTACAGTGTCTGATAAGGGAGGAAAGGTCTATACTGCAAAGGAGCTGCAGGGTCTGGCAACTTAGACCAGCAGGAACCCAGAGAATATGCCTAGAAGTAGATCCCCTGGGTTCGGGATCAAGAGGGTGGAATAGGAAGTAGGGAAAGGGACACTTTGTTGATATGGTAGCACTGTCCGGTGACATGGGATTTAACATCCTGACAAGGGCCCTGGAATGACCCTTGGAAGCTTGGCTTTCCTACTATTTCTATGACATTAGTCACATTTTAACCACAGCTTCCTCATCTATTAATGTAAAATGGAAGACTGTAACAATATTTATTAATCAATTGTTTCAACAAGTATTTATTGACAATTCAACATGTAGCAGGCACTGTGTTAGGCAGTGGGTCTTCAGTGTTCCAGAAGATAGACGTGGTCCTTGACCACATCCTTGGAGCTTATGGGAGAGACTGATAGTAAATAAGTAAACAAAGTAAATAAATAAGTAATTCAGGTTGTACTAACCTTCTAACAAGAAGAAGGGAAGACCTAACTGAGCTAAGATGATCAAGAAGGGCCACTCTGAGGAGTTGGCATTAAGCTGACAACCATAGGATAAGAAATCAGCCACTTAAACAACTTGGTTAAGAGGCTTCCAGTCCAAAGGGAATGGAAATACAAAGACAGGGAGGTAAGAAGGAGATGCTGTCTTCCAGAAAATGATAAAAGGTCAGAGTGGCTAAAATGCACTGACATGTTCCCAGATGTTATTTTGCTTCTTAGGTTTTAGAACTCTGCTTAGTATTGTGAGCTTTGTGATTATAAGCAAAACTGCCTTTGATATACAGTATGGATGCACTATTTTAAAGTTATTACTATAAACTCACACAATGTTATTTTTTATTATAAACAATAACATTAGTTTCCATTTATTGAAGGCCTGCTAAATGTCAAGTACTTTACAAATATTTCTTAACTCATTTAATTCTCCCAACAATCCTGTAAGAGAGCTAATATTATTCCATTTTATAGATTAGGAGATTGAGGGTTAGAGAGGGCAAGTAACTTGGTTAAGCTCCCTTACTACCAGCAAGTGGATTTTTCCCCATTACCTGGCCCAAAAGATTTAGTTGTGTATTTCCAAATGCAAAACTCCAAGGGCTTTATTTCAATTTAAAAGCTTAGCCCTGACACGTAGCCTATTACTTTCTGATAGAAAACAAATAGAAAAGAGATTTTTCTTGATGGATACAATGAACACCAAGTTCTTTCCTCTAGGCTGCATCTAACAATTCTCTTCTTAACTAATAGGCATTTTTCAACAAATTAGCCCATTTTTTATTTGAATGGCAGGACTCAAAAACAACAGCAAAAAACACAACTTCAATTTACTAAAAAAGTTAAACAACAAGAAACACAACTTTGATTTATTACAAAAGTTAAATTTAGTAAATGAAAGAAGCAGAAACTATGCAGCAATAACAACAAAAGGTAACATGTATCAAACAGCACATTAACTGTTTAAATTTTTGATGATTATGTCTGAAGAAGCTCTCAGTTTTTTATATTCCAAATAAATGCTGCTGTTGACTTCTTAGTGAGTTCAGAAGAACACTAGAAAAGACCTTACAAATTAATCTTTCTAATTTTAACACATTGACTGCCACACTAGAAAAAAAAAAATTTTCCCCTGGGGCCACAGTGTTTTATTAAAACAAAATAGTCCTTTCTAATTTGTTGTTTTTTATTGTTTCCTGTGCATGAGTTATATGCAATGCAATCCACATTTTTAGAATTAAATTGTCAATGTTAATTATAACAATAAAAATATCAACAAGTAAGACAAACCAACTGCAGGGTTTTGCTTCACGAGGCCCCAGGGTCAAAACTAGCCTGAGTTAAATACAACTCACATGGCAGTCAATG
Source organism: Lepilemur ruficaudatus (assembly GCA_963574885.1). Lineage (NCBI taxonomy): Eukaryota > Metazoa > Chordata > Mammalia > Primates > Lepilemuridae > Lepilemur > Lepilemur ruficaudatus. Next base: position 88,861 of record CAUYRT010037498.1, read on the forward strand.
TGTTAAAGGCCAATCCAAAAGCTACAAATACAATCATTAAAATTCAGGTGTGTATAAACAAGCAATTTTGTTGTGGGGCTTCAGTTTCTTAGTTATAGAATTGAAAGTCAACGTTTCCCTTTCAAAATGCCTGGGGCAATTACAAAGGACTAAATGAAGGCAGATTTACATGACCTAGAAATACGCTTGTCAAGTTAGTACAGGATCAGAATCAAAGGCTGTACCGACATGTACTGAGGGTAATAAAATGGTAGATTTGATCAAGCAATTCAAGGCAGTTGAAGAAATAGTGGTGGTTTCAACGTAATAATGACGAGAAGAAATGCTAAGAGGAGAGATTTCTGTGTAGTCAAAATAAGAAACCTGTTGGTTTGGAAACTACTCCACCAGGAGCGCCAGGGGCTCCCACCCCACCCAGATTGGAGCCTGTGGAACTGAGTGACTAGCAAGGTTAACTAGTTAACTGGGTGAGAGGGGCAGAGGAGGGCAGTGGTTCTCAACCTGGTCTGTGCATTAGACTCACCCTGGAGGAATCTTAAGGGGGAAAAAAGATTCCCAAGGCTTCACTCCAGACCAAACAGTTAGACTTTCTAACTGTTTGGTGGGACCCAGGTATATTTGAAAAACTCCTTAGGCGACTCTAATGCGTAGGATGGGGTGAGAATCATGGTGTTAAAGGAACCTGGGGGCTGCGAAGCAAAGAGTGGAGAGGAGAGAAAGGGTACTAAGGGAGCAGGTGGCCTTAAGAGATTAGATTGAAGGAGCCAGCCCCTTGAAGGGCTGGGGGACAGGTCAAAGGAACCACCCTCCAGTCCCCCAATGCCCTGTGAACTTTGTATGGTTTGGAAAATAGAAGACTGGGCCATTTGTGTGTGGCTGGTTGAGATCATATAACTTAAGACTGAACCACCTCTCTTTTTCTGGGATTAAAGATTTAAGATTATGAATACAGCCTGTAGTAGAGGAAATCATCAATGACAATTAAAATATCCCATATTCTCTATGAGACCCTCCCAACATTTCTACTCCAGAGAACTCTAATATGCTCATCCTGGAATGCCCATCTTCCTCCACAGTGACTTCCAACTTTGCTCGTATCCCAGAATATACCTATATAAATAATGCAACCACTTCTTTACATTTGCGGAACGAGCTTGGACCTTATCGCGTTTTAACAACTTAACATTCTCAGATGCTCCTATAACTCCTTTCACTCATTCTTCCTGAATCAATGTCTCCCATCCTCTGAGTCATTTCTCTTTAATTCTAATTTTATTATTTTGCTGTGCCTTTAAGTTTCGCTCGCTTTATGGTAAACACTTGAGATGGTATTTTTCATGAAGGATGAATTATGAAAATAAATGATGCAAAGTAAGCCACTGACATGTTATATCATTGGGATAAATGATGGTAGGTAATTTTAGAGTTCCAATTTGATAAAATGGGCTTAGCCAAGCGATAAGGGTTAGCATTAAGGTGTTCCAAATTGTTATATGTTCAGATTTAATTTTAGAAAAGTTATGATCATGGAATATGCCTCAACCACATAAATTGACAAATGATCTTCATCTCCAGTCAACCATTTACATCATTTTCCAAGATATGAATTTTAATGTAAGGCAAGGCAGCTTTATTCTGAGTCATCTGTAATACTTCTTGTTACTAGAGCCAAAGACCTCGTCAGCATTTTCATTTTTATTATAAATTCCAAATCATCAATAAAAGTTAAAAAGTCAATACCAGTTTATGAAAGAATGCAGAGAAGAGAAAAATATGTATTTTCTTGCATATTTTGGGATCATCAAAGAGAGAAAATGAATTTCTCTGCAAAGACAAGATTGAATTGGGCATTTTGAATACATGTTGTTGAGATAAGCAAAATGTTTGGTCCTAGAAGCCGAGAGAACATGTTACTGAATGATTATTTAGCACTAAATGTCTATCTTCAAGAAGGTCTTGAACTAAGAATATGTAATTATTTTTTACTTGAGCTTTAGTTGAATGGATTTTACTAAATTTCATTTATGCAAACATTTACTACTTACTAAAAATGTATGCAACACCTTTATGAGGCAGATACTGTGTTAGGTATAGGAGATATAGAAATAAACAATGTGGAAGATCTCTCCTCCTGTGGAGTTTATGGTCTAGGGCAGAAGAGATACATTAGATATATAATGTCCAATTAATTAATTAATTGATTGGCAAATATTTATTGAGGTATTATCATGTGTTGGCATTGTTCTAGGCATTGGGAATACAGCAATGTGTAAAACTGATAAAAATCCCTGTTTTCATGGAACTTAATTTCTGATTATGGTAAGTACTGCAGAAGAAAATGGAGGCTGCCATGGGAACATAAACCCTACAGCTGTACAGCTGGTTCAGCCACTTGCTCAAATGCCTCATAGAGAGGATTGGGAAACTGATCTCAGCTGTGTTTCCTTGGGGTGATTTCAGGCTACACAAGACTGGAGAGCCTGAGATTGGTGGAGGACGACTTGGTTTATGCCTAAAGACCCCGTACTGGGAATATGCCAGCAATGGATGTATATATGTAGGGGTGTGTGTGTGTGTGTGTGTGTATCTAGGCCTGGAGAAACTCTTCTGCTTGCAGAGCATATGATAAGACCTTCACTAAACAGAAATTATCATCTGCAAGTATACATTTTTTGGGGAAGGCTTTTGGGAGCAGGAAGCTGTACACTTTTTTCTGTTTTATAAAATGTTGCCCATATATCTTGATTGTGCTGACTTTCTTCTGTGTTCTTCAGATAAGTAAACTCTTATTTTTCCAAGTGGTATCTATGCCTGATCTTTCCATCTATCTAAACTTGCTATTAAAATCAGTCAATTTAATGGTTGTACAGCATAAGGTAGATTTAACAAATGATACATCATCTTTTAAATACTATTTTAAAGATGATAGTAGAAATTATGTAAGCACCTAAAAAAAAAAACTTCTTAATTTAGGTGTTGCATCCCATGGCCATATATGTACAGGGGCCATTGAATATGGTCCTCTCCTGCCAAAGTCATCCTTTTCACTATAAAGTCTCATCTTAGAGCAAGAACAGACTCATATCTGCATGGAATATGAAGCTAGCTTGGTGGATGATTTGAGGGAAGCTAAAGAAGACTTTTTTAAACAAAAATATTCCCTCCTATCTTAGTCCTTTGGGGCTGCTATAGCAAAATACCATAGACTGGGTGGCTTATAAACATCAAAAATTTATTTCTCAGAAATGTGGGAGCTAGGAAGTCCAAGATCAAGGCACTGGTAGGTTCAGTGTCTGGTGACGGCCCACGTCCTTGTAGACTGCTGTCTTCTCACTCTAACCTCACGTGGTGGAGGAGATGAGGGAGGGGTCTCTCTTGGGCCTCTTTCATAAGGGCACTAATCCCATTCATTAGGACTCTGCCCCTGAGACCTAATGACCTTGTAAAGTCCCCACTTTCTAATTCCATCTCCTCAGGGGTTAGGATTTCAAAATATGAATTGGGGGAAAGGGGACACAAACATTCAGACCATAACACCACTATTATTTCTTACTCAGGATCTATACTTAAAATGTGGTGGGTGTCTTAGATTGAGTTTCTTCTAAAGCAGAGTATCTGACAATGAGTTAGGAGCAGAAATTTTATTTGGGGGTTACCCTAAAATCAGAAGTGAGATAGTGAAAGGAGTAAGACAGCGAAGGGAAAAAAAGCCCAAAAAAGAATACCTTACTGAGCTGGTTACCACTGCGAGCAACTGGGGCTTAATCTCACTGGGGCCTCTCCCATGAACTGTGTAGAACTGCCCAGAACAACCCATCAAAGGATAGGAATGCTGGAGCATTTGTTCACTGAGTCCTATTCCTCAATGGATGCCAGTTGCCTCCAAGGGTGTTAACTCCCCCAAACCTCAGAGCTGAGCCTGCAGCTTTCACAGAAAGGTTTCACAGAAAGCCTTCAAGCAGAAAAGCAAGAGAAGCCAAGGTATGTGCTTGAACTGGGATGCTGCCATGTGCATGGAGTTGTCCACCATGCAGGGCTAAAATCTGAGGAGCTGAGGAACGTGGTGTGAGGCACCCAAAGCATCTGCTACAGTGGGACAGGACCCTTTTTTTCTGTTTTCTGAGGACTGGAACACACTGACCTAAATAGAAGCTGGGTAGATGGGTTCTGCGTGAATTAAAGAAGCATCAGAAGAGAAATCATCTTGAACTTGCCTGCTGTCATGACATAAAGGTGAATCATTTCTACCCCATATTGTTACATGTGATGAAAAATGGATTCTTTGTGACAACTGCAAGCATTTGGCACAACTGTTGGATAAAGATGAAGTGGCGAAACACAGTCCAAAACCAAATGTTCATCCAGAAAAGCTAATGGTGTCTGTTTGGTGATCCAGTCTGATATTATCCCCTATAGCTTCATGAAACCTGGTCGTCAATTACAGCAAATGTCTACTGCAACCAATGGGATGAAATGATGAGGATGCTGGACATGATTGATGTCACGATTGATCAATAGAGACTGGCCAATCCTCTTGCAAGACAATGCTCGATCACATGTCTCACAAACATGTTGCTGCTCAAACTACAGAGGCTTGACTTGGAGACTCTCTGTCATCTATGATACCACCATATTCACCAGACCTTGCCCCAACTGACTACCACTTCTTCCAGGCTTTGGACCACTTTTTTTTTTTTTGAGACAGAGTCTCCCTTTGTTGCCCGGGCTAGAGTGCTGTGGTGTCAGCCTAGCTCATAGCAACCTCAAACTCCTGGGCTCAAGAGATCCTACTGCCTCAGCCTCCCGAGTAGCTGGGACTACAGCATGTGCCACCATGCCCAGCTCATTATTTTCTATATATTTTTAGTTGGCCAATTAATTTCTTTCTGTTTTTTTAGTAGAGACGGGGTCTCGCTCTTGCTCAGGCTGGTTTCAAACTCCTGACCTTGAGCGATCCTCCTGCCTCAACCTCCCAGAGTGCTAGGATTACAGGCGTGACGCACCACACCCAGCCTGCACCACTTTTTTAAGGAAAAATATTCAATTCTCAACAAGCTGTGGAAAAGACATTTTGTGATTTCTTTTTTTTTCTTTCTTTTTTTCTTTTCTTTTTTCTTTCTATATCAATAGAGACGGGCAAGAATCTTTTGTGATTTCATCTCCACCCGCTTTCTAGGCTTCTTCGCTGCTGGCATAAACAAGGTACCATTAAGATGGCAGAACTGTGTCAATAGTTTAGGTGCATACCTTGACTGCTCCTTGTTTGAGATATCATAAACTACACTTTTGATTCAAAATCAGACATTTCATATTTAATGACCTAACAAAAGTTTCCTAAGCTGAAGAAAGACTCAAAATTTTACAGTGAAAATATTCTCTTTGAGCCAGGCAGCCATAGTTTGTGAGATTTCTGAATTCTAAAGATAAGAAGTATATCTTAGAAGCTTTCAGATGGAAAGAATCAATTACTATAGAGTTGCTTCAAAGTCGCTGGGAATAGATCATGTCCTCCGTTAATTTTTTTTACCAGCAACTCTGCATAGCAACAGTTAAAAATCTAAAAAATGCCATCAGAGGCTGCCCAGAAGAACATGAAGAAAAATTAAAAATTATGCAGAGAATGAATGGAAGGGATCCCACAGATAACTTATCATTAGCATGTGTAGGTAATTTGTGGCCACATTTTAAAAGAGGAAAAATATTACATTAGCATAAGACTTCTGGTCTGTAACAATGGAGGTCAAAAGATAGTGCAAAAACGCTTGTAGAGCTTTGAGAGAAAAGATCTATGAGTCAAAAATCCTAAATGAAATTCAGATTATCATTTACATGCAAGGGTACAAGAAAATTTTTGAACATGCAGACATTTATAAATATATCCTTCATGTACTCTTTTATAGGAAACTAATGTTCAAAGCACATAGAACCAGAACTTACATATCAAAATTTAAAAAGATGACTTGAAAATAAAAGAGATAAGATGAATCTTATAGAGAATATGATGAGAATTGAAACAACCTAAAGCCACACAGCTTAATAAGATTAGGAAACGTCTCAAGTGACTTTACTATTCCAAGAAATTCTTGCCCAAGAAGGTAACGTTACAAATAATTCTTTTTAAGGAATTTCCTGAAAATCTATATATCTGAAAAAAAGACTTCTTCATGGTAATAGCCCTCTTTTCAGAACAATATCACTTAACTGGGCTTTTCAAATAACTCTTTGCGTTTCAAGGTTGGCTTTATAACCCTTGCTTCATTAACCCTTGTCTTGTCCAACAATCCTAAACTTTGCCCAGTCCTAAAGTTTGCCCAATCCCAATCAGGCCCCCATACTTCATATTGAAAGACCCACCTTAAAACCAGCTGCCCCAAACCTTACAAATATCCCACTTTTGAGTCCCTATTCTGAGACTACTAAGATTATGTGAAAACAGTAGTCTTCCTTACTGCAGTAAGACTCTAAGACTGCGTTCCCCAACCCCAGGACTGTAGACCAGTACCAGTCTGCAGCCTGTTAGGAACACAGCTGCAAAGCTCCACTGTCACCCCCCACCTCCCTGCGACACCCACCCCGCACGTCTATGGAAAAATTGTCTTCCAAGAAACCAGTCTCTACTGCCAAAAAGGTTGGGGACCACTGCTCTAAGAAAGTTTGACACAGAGAATCAGCTTCAATTTTCTTTCTTTTTTCTTTTCTTTTTTTTTTTTTTTTTTTTTTTTTTTTTGAGAAATTTTGGAAATTTGTTTCCTGGGCTAGAGTGCCATGGCATCAACCTAGCTCACAGCAACCTCAAACTCCTGGGCTCAAGCAATCCTTCTGCCTCAGCCTTCCAAGCAGCTGGGACTACAGGCATGCGCCACCATGCCCAGCTAATTTTTTCTATATAT